>CM070018.1:20965719-21234095 GCA_036247105.1 Cirrhinus mrigala
CTTGGCAGGTCTTAAAATTTGGAAAATAAATCCTCAGATAAACATCACCACATGACATATCACACAGTGTCATTATTTATTTAACAAAAATACAGCCAAGAGGGAAAGGCCATGTGTGACAAAGTTAGGACACCCTATAATTCAACTGCCTGTAGATCCACTTTTAGCAGCAATAACTTGAAGCATTCATTTTCTGTGTGACTTCATCAGTCTCTCACATCGTTCTGGAGGAATCTGGACCACTCTTCTTTTCAACATTGCTCCAGTTTATTGAGGTTTGTGGGCATTTGCTTATGCACAGCTCTCACCACAGCATTTGAGTCAGGATGAGCTCTGGACTTTGACTGGGCTATTGCAACACCTTGATTCTTTTCTTTTCAGCCATTCTGTTGTAGATTTGCCGGTGTGTTTGGGATCATTGTCCTGCTGCATGACCCAATTTTGGCTCAACTTTAGATGTCGGACAGATGCCCTCGCATTTGACTCTTGAATACTTTGATATACAGAGGAGTTCATGGCCAACTCAATGACTGTGAGGTGCCCAGGTCCTGTAGCTACAAAACAAGCCCAAAATGATCAGCCCTCCTCCAGCATGCTTGTCTTTTGGTATGAGGTGTTTGTGCCGATATGCTCTTTAGGTTTTCACCAAACTTGGCACTGTGCATTATGGCCAAACATCTCCACTTCGGTCTCGTCTGTTCAAAGGACATTATTCTAGAAGACTTGTGTTTTGTTCAGATGCAACTTTGCAGACCCAAACTGTGCTGCAATGTTTTTTTTTTTAGATAGAAGAGGCTTTCTTCTGCCAAGCCTTCCAAACACACCATTTTTGTCCCATATTTTTCTAATGGTATTGTCATGACCTTTATCATTTAACATGTTAACTAAGGCCTGTAGAGTCTGAGGTGTAGTTCTTGGGTTGTCTGCCATTTCTCTGAGCTTTACACGGTCTGATCTTGGGGTGAAATTTCTGGGACGTCCACTCCTGGAAGCAGAGGTGTCCGTTTTAAATGTCTTCCACTTGTGAATAAACTTCAAATTGTTTGGAAATGGCCGTATTACTCTTCTCAGATTGATGGCAGCAACAATTGCTTCTCTAAGATGATTGCTGATGTCTTACCTCCTTGGCATTCTGTTAACACACACCTGAAGGCTCCAGACCAGCAAACTACCAAAGCTTATGCTTTTATAGAGGCGCTCAGACTTGCTGATGATCAGTTAATCAAAGGTATTTGATTAGCAGTGCTTGACTGTTATTTACCCTATTAATTCCACTGTTAATGTTGTCACACATGGCTTTTCCATCTTGGCTTTATTTTTGTTCAGTAAATAATGACACGGTGCAATTTGTCATTGTTCATCTGAGGTTTTATTTTCGAAATTTTAAGACCAGCCAAGGACCAGTTTTTTTTTTTATGATGTCCTGATACAGAAAACCATGGAATTCAGTAGGGTGTCCTAACTTTTTCACATGACTGTATATATATATATATATATATATATATATATACACACACACACACACACACACACACACACACACGTTTTCCAATAAACTGTTTCCAATAAACCAATAATGCAACCAAGGCCAAATTATGAGAGACGGAAGCGATTAATTCATTGTTTCAGGTTATGCAGTCTGTTAGAGTCCCTCACATGGTCACATCCCCATAAACTGAAGCTATTCAGTCAGTATCGGAAACAGAAATGATCAGCTCATCTCTCAAGTCTTCATGTTTGAGTCATTCGTTCCCAGCCCCATAGGCAATAAAGCTATGCAGTCCCAGAAACAGAACTGATTAGTTCATCTCTTGAGTCTTCAGGTTCGAGTTCGTTCTTTTGTCATGTGCCCACTTCTCAGCTCAGTATCTTACAACCAATACAAACATTATATATTATTAACTGTATGCTATTATTATATGTAGGTATCTTTGCTTTATCAAAGTGATTTTTCCTCGTCATATGGATAAAGTTTAAAGCCCCTTTATTACCACATATATTTACAGAAATTCACAAATGTATAAATTGTAAGAAATAAAAAGCAATAATTTGAGAGCAAAAATGCATCACTGTAAATGTGTTTGTAAGGAAGGATGGGAATTATTAACATTATTAACTTATTAACTATTGTATCCAATACTGCTGTCATGTCACATGACAAAAGAACGAACAACCCGAAGACTCAAGAGGTGAACTAATCATTTCTCCCTGGACAGACTGCATATTGTCTATAGGGCTGTCATGGGATGGACGAATGACTCAAACCCAAACCTGAAGACTTGAGAGGTGAACTAATCATTTCCGTTTCCTGTAAAGAACCAATAGGATGTTGCGCATACGCGATCAACACGAAATGAACGAATCCTTTGCTGAGATGACTCATTGTTCCAGAGTCATATTAAAGATAAGTTCAAATTGAATGAATCAATCTTGAACAACACATCACAATTCACAATACCATGTTAACTAACGCAAATAAGAAAGATTACTTACTCACCAAAATTATCTCATTCACTGACTCAAGCCGTGCGTCACATCATATTCACAGCAGCATCTTCTTCCAAAAACCAAAAGTGTCCGAGAGAAACTTGATGAATCTTGCTGCTTTGTTTATGGTGGTGATGTGGTCATTTACATGTGCGCAAATCTCATGTGGATGATTACCATATGATTAGTGCGATTAGTGCGTTTCGTGCGGGCGTGATCACATATAATGAGCTCAGATGGGAAAGACTACCTTGTGTTGGTTTCATAAAGATTATTTTAGCAGAGAATATTTGTTTTCAAAAAGACTTTAAACGTAGACATTTAAAAAAAGACATGTTGTGGACATGTTTCTCATGTCTGTTTTTTTAAAAGGTCATAGGATGCTCATTTTCCACAAGTTGATATGATTCTTTAGGGTCTTAATGAAAAGTCTCTAATATACTTTGATTAAAAATTCTCAATGGTTTTGTAAAACAACACCCTTTTACCTTGCCAAAATCAGCTCTGCAAAAATCATCTCATTCTAAGGGGTTGTTCCTTTAAATGCAAATGAGCTCTGCTCACCCCGCCCCTCTCTTATCTCTGTGGAAAGACGATCTTGTTTACTTTAGCTGCATTTAGCCGCTAAACTTCCTAACTACCACGTTATAATGAAAGGCGACCGCAAAGATTCATAAAAAAACGCTTATACTCATTTCTGGTGTAAGTGAAGCTGGATCATGAATGATTCGCGCGAACATAGATGGATATATGAAGATCGGGAGGCGCATTCCATTCACAAACAAACGTAATCTACTGCATCTTCAGCAGCTCAGATCTCGGGAGTAAATGACGACCACTATGTTCATTATTACATCCAGCAACACAACACCTCAATCGCTCAATCAGAGATATTCTTGTCTAACTTACATCCTCGCTCTGGCATCAAAACAAGGAAAGTTACTGGACTCTGACAGCTGGGCTAAGGTAAGAGCTCATGTCAATCAACTATCGTGGGAGCAGCCTCTGATTGTGGCTCGATTTGAAAAAGGGGATATTATTTTAACAGATTAATTAAAAACCACTGCATGGATTTTTATCATTATAGGGTAGATTTGTACATGCACTGGCAACACACATTAATGTTCAAACAACATGAAAAAGTGAACTTAGCATCTGATGACCCCTTTTAGTATTCGCTGAGTTTTGGTTCATTTTTGTGACGAGCTTCAGAAAGAAGTTTGTGGAGACAGAAGACAGAAAGCACACCCTAGTACAAGTACAAGTACAAGGTTTTGTTGTTATTGTGAGTGTGCACAAATAAAAGTAGACACTTGACAGTTTCGATTGATGTATAACACTCTGTATTTTTAGTGTTTTTCACACTGATAAAAAAAGAAAGCGACCGTAGACCCCAGGGAGTTAATTTTAACACATTATTTTGCTGTACTCTTTACACCTAAAGTGTTCTGAAAGCTATGGTTAAGGTACTGTACCTGCACTTTAATAGTTGGGTCCTTCTCCCAATAAGGGAAGATGTTGGTAAAGGTGAGTGGTTCTGCACCAGCCAAAATCAGGTAGGCCTGAGGAGGCCGTCTGAAGTTCTTCCCTGTAAAACAAGCTTAAAGTCATTATTACACAGAAAACTAATTAAATATGTACAAAAAGGTTTAGATGTGACTTTATTTTCATGGAACATATAAGGATACATCAGCAACAGTTACCATTCACTTTCCCTGCATCTTTTTTCCAATTAATAAAAGTAAATAAAGACTGAGGCTGAAGGCTGAATAAGTCAAATGAACTCAAACAACGAAGGTGAGTAAACAAGACAATTTTCTTTTTCAGGTGAACTATCCTATTAAGCTGACAATGTGTATGGTCATCACACCTACCTATTGTGACACATTGTCACCTTGTACATGTGCACAGATGTAACAGTTGTAATGTAAAGACTAAACTTATACTTATATATACTTATAAAGCACATATTAATGCCTTATTCTGCATGACCATATTCTAGATCCTTTAACCCTACCCAAATACCTAAACATAACTACTGTAACAACTAACTTACTATCAATAAGCAGCAATCTAGGAGTTTATTAAGGGAAAACTATATAGTGAATGTGTTACTATTTTAAAGTGTTACCAAACCATCCTAGAGAGCAGCACCCCATTTCCTGACCTATGCCCTGAATGAAGATCCTTTCTCCTAACCTTGGCAGTACTGTAGTGTTGTCTCCATGGCACACTTCCTCTCATTGTCCCAGCGGATCGTAGCCGAGCCAGTACATTCTGTATCTTCTGGCTGCTGTCCTTGCCACAGGTACACTTCCATCCTGTTATCCACTAAGAACAGGGCTACAGAGAATAACAAAGATGGAGAAAGAATATAAACTATTGCCACTGCACAATGTGCAACACATGATACAATATCATTGTTAATTCACATTATAAGAATCCATGAGAACAGTCATATGCAATGACATTATATACCAGGTTGAGGGGCTGAATACAAGTTCTCCTGCAGGAACGGCATGGCCATGACAGTTTCTATTGCTTGGGCGGGCCCAAATTGTTCCTCTGCCTGAAAAATCCCACCGCTGGCACTCAGACGGAAAAGACGTGGTGTGAAATTATACTTCCCTGGATCTGTAAACACACAGAGACAATTATACATTTGTAAATTTATCTGGAGCAAATCAAAATCTTATGGGTTCTCTTTTAAAACCTAGTAAGCTGCCTACATTGGCATCATGTTAAGGTGTCATGGGCACAAAAAAAAAATGTTCTTAAAAGATAAACAGCATGATTATGCTGAAGACACTTTTTGGTCCAATTCCAAGCCAATATTGCATGTACAGTCATGGCCAAGAATATCAGCACCCTTGCAATTCTGTCAGAAAATGCAACCCTTCTCTCAGAAAATGGTTGCAGTTGCAAATGTTTTGGTACTCACATGTTTATTTTTTTTTTGTTTGCATTGGAACAACACAAAAAAAAAAAAAAAAAAAAAAAAATGAAGAAAAGTCAAATCAGATACAATTCCACACAAAACCCCCAAAAATACAATGGAAAAAATTACTGGCACCCTTAACTTAATATTTGGTAGCTCCCCCTTTGGAAAAAATAACTGAAATCGATCACTTCCTGTAACCATGAATGAGTTTCTTACACCTCTCTACTGGAATTTTGGACCACTCTTCTTTTGCAAACTGCTCCAGGTCAGATTTGAAGGATGCCTTCTCCCAACTGCTGTTTTGATATCTATCCATAGGTATTCTATGGGATTAAGGTCTGGACTCATTGCTGGCCATTTCAGAACTCTTCAGAGCTTTGTTTGTAACCATTTCTGAGTGCTGGACTTTCTGTCCATGCAGCAGGCGTGGCCTATTGGTAGGGAGTCGTGCTTGTAACCGAAAAGTTGTGGGTTCGAGTCCCAAGTACGGGCAGGGATTGTAGGTGGGGGGGGAGTAAATAACCAATGCTCTCTCCACCCTTGATACCACAACTGAGGTGAGTCCCTTGAGCAAGGCACCGAACCCCCAACTGCTCCCTGAGCGCCGCAGCGATAGCAATATGGCTGTGTGTGTTCACGGTGTGTGTTGACTACTGTGTGTGTACACATGGATGGGTTAAATTCAGAGCACAAATTCCGAGTATGGGTCACCATACTTGGCCACACGTCACATCCTTTCCTTTCCTTTTCCTTTCTAACACTGGCCACTACGTTGCGCCCCAAAATTCTTTGGTAATCATCAGATCTTCCCAGAAGGATTGTGGTTGTGTCACATTAGTTTTGGCAAACTCCAGTCTTGCTTTTTTATGCTTTTGTGTCAGCAGTGGTGTCCTCCTGGGTCTCCTACCATATGGCGACGGATAGTGCAAGCTGACACTGCTGTACCTTGTGTCTGCAGATCAGCTTGAATTTGTTTGGAAGTTAATCTGGGTTCTTTATCCACCATTCAAACAATCCTTTGTTGTAAATTTTCATTAATTTTGCTTATCTGCACATCCAGGGAGGTTAGCTACAGTGCCATGGGCTGTAAACCACTTGATGATATTGTGCACAGTGGACACAGGAACATTAAGATCTCTGGAGATGGACTTTGTAGCCTTGAGTTTGTCCATGTTTTCCACTATTTTTTCTTTCAAATCCACAGACAACTCTTTACACTTCTTTCTTTTCTCCATGCTCAGTGGGACACACAACACAAAGGTTGAGTCAACTTTTCTCCATTTTAACTGGTTGCAAGTGCGATTACTATATTGCCCACACCTGTTACTTGCCACAGGTGTGTCTACATACAAATTACAGGAGCATCACATGCTTGAAAAGCAATTATTTTTTACAATTTTGACAAGGTGGCAATCATTTTCTCCAGTCAATTTTTTTAATTCTGTTTGAAATTTTATCACATTTGACTTTTCTTTGTTTTTTTTGTGTTGCTGCAGTGCAAACAAAAACAATAAGCACATGAATACCAAAACACTTGCAACTGGAACAATTTTCTGAGAGAAGTGTTGCATTTTCTGACAGAATTGCAAGGGTGCCAATATTTTTGGTCATGACTGTACCTTTTGCAGAAATATTCTATAATGTTTTGTGGGAAGCTTAGTGAAAAAAAATCATCCAAGATGACAAAGTCAGAGAAATGTCTATTAGAATACTACATATACACTATATATAGAATACATATTTACTTGCATATCTTTAATAAAGACTTTTTAAAAATATCTAAATGGAAAATATTTCCGGAATCAATGCCGCTGAAAAATGGGAGTGAGGACTGTGGCACTGTATTAAAATGAATAGTCATTCAAGCCTACTAATTAATATAAATTGTCTCCTGTGCAATTACTGTAAAAATGCAATTTGTAAGATGCACAATGTTGCTGCCTACATGGAGTGTTCATAATTAGTCACTTCTTTTCAGATGCTGCCTTCATTTGTCTGCAATAGACAGCTCACTAGATTTGGAACAGAGCCATGGCATCAAAAGGAAATATTATACATGTGCATGTTATAATATCATAATTTAACAACATCAAGAACAAAGAGACTGTTTAGACATAAATACTTCCTTTTTTACCTTCTAGCATGCAGTCGTAGGCCTTCCTGTCCTGCTTGCCAAGAGCATCCCAGAATTCCTTGGGCTCGGTTCCTTCTTCTATCTCATGCACTTTCAAACTGCTGTTACTGTTCAAACCCAGCTCACAAGGACAACTGTAATATGCATATACATACAAATCACCATAAGGTTATCACATTCTTGTACAGAAAAACGAGTCTATATGGATAAATCTGCTCACGTTTGAGTGAGGCGCTCTACAGTCCTCTTCCCCACTTTCCGGGCACCTGGATGCGACTTACAGCCATGCCACACGTAGAGCTGTCCCTTCTGTACCCCCAGCAACAGCAAACTAGCACGAGAGCGCAGGCTGGCACAACAACACTCTACTTCAACCAGCGAGCCTTCCATCTCCATCTCTCCACGCACGCAGAATAAACGCCAGTCTCCTGACAGGAAAAAACACATTGAAATCACACATAAACATGCAATTATTGTAAATCATAAACTAAGCTATTAAATATCGGTCACTGTTATCTTTGTGTATTACCTATGTTTTCAGAGCTATCGTCCCTAGAGCCCCGGTGGATGACTAGTCCTCCCTGGAAGAGTTGGAGGAAACAGGGTGGTTCTTTACCCTGTGTGACCAGCACTTGCGCCCCCCTGTGGTTACCTAGCTCTACTGTCATGAGGGCAGATGTGCCGCGCCCACTGACACTAGAGTGACGTCCCTGCCAAAAGAAGCATGCTGTGCGTTCCCTGCCTGGGCCAGCTGTACTCATTTCACCAGGCTTTTGTCTCTTACCCACTGCGAACACAAAGATTTAAATATTTAGCACCTTATTCAGCTGCTACTGAATTTTACAGTTTTCACAGTTGATGCATTTACTTGAGTCTGAACTGAATTTGACTTTCATTTTCTTCTTGCTGGTCTGTTTTCATCATAAATAATCTAAATATAATCTAAATTATATGCATAGGGAAAATAAAATAAAAATTACTGCAAAAAACAAAGCTGTATTGAAATTAAAACAAAGAATAAACAAAAGAAAAACACAAAGGAAAAACAAATCAAACTCTCAACGTATTTTTTTTAAGTGTTGCAGTTAAATAAAGCTTGGTTTTTTGCACCAAAATGTGAGGTCTGCAGATTGTCAATGTTATGAAAGAAATCTCTTATGTTCACCAAGGCTCCATTTACTTGATCAAAAAATACAGTAAAACAGCAATATTGTGAAATAATACAATTTAAAATAAATAATTTCTCTTTTAATATATTTTATACTTTGAATTAGTAACATTACTAATGTCTTTAAGGTCACTTTTGATAAATTTAATGTGTCCCTGCTGAATAAAAATATGAATTGTTCAGTAAGAATAAAAAAAGAAAGAAAAGAATAAAAGGATAGATAGATAGATAGATAGATAGATAGATAGATAGATAGATAGATAGATAGATATTCTAGTTATTTGACCCTTTAACTGTCACTCCCATTTTTGAACACAGACATAAAAATGCACTATCCAGACTTAAATTTTTATAATTCATGAATGAAAACATTTTGTAATATGATTTTGATGTATATTTATATGAAATGTCTGATTTTAAAATGCCTTTCAAAGGATGAATTTTGAGATTTTAAGTTTTGAACTGATATATAATTTCTTATGATATCAAATGCGTGAAATGGAAAAAGGAAATGAAGAAAGTCTTTTGTGACAAAGGTCAGAACTCATGTTATGATGTAGATTTTTTTAAGTTGCACTCTTGACATATATTAATCTATTACTTTTCCAACATAATTTGTAACACAAAAGTATGGTAAAATATCTATTTAGGAGTCTTAGACCTTTCCAACGATGTATAGTTTGTCATGATTAGATTAGGATTTATTTGTAATATGGTGAAGTAAACTTAGGCATCCCACAGGGTGGACGGTGACAGTTAAAGGGTTAATACAATAATAATAATAATAATAATAATAATAATAGCATGATGTTGTCAGAACAAAACAGCAACAGCAATGGAGGAAAAACAAATACATCCTGCCCCATCTTCAGTGAGGGCAAGTGTTTGGAAAAATATTATATTAGTTATTCATCTTTTATTATGGGAAGTAGGGATGTACCCATATAGTGAATCCATATTCAGAAAGGCAAGCAAAACCAACAACGCATTCTACGGAGCCACTAAACGGACATGTTTATCCGCTTGCTAGCGATAGCCTATTACATTGGAGTACATAATATATATATATATATATATATCACTTACCACATGAACAGAGTAAGGAGAGATGACTGATAGGACAATGGCGAATGATTTGCAGATCCTGAGCACCACTGACAAACATCTAATCTTTTAAACTATGTGGTAAGTAGGCCTACTGCCGCTCTGTGTGATTGTGAATCTCGAAAGTGAAAGTAAAACGCAAACACGCTTTCAAAAATGGCTCCCTGATGCCCGCAATTTATATACAGTATAATTACCCAATGATATATCTGCAAGAGAAAACATTGAAATATATTTTTTTCCTCCCATCTCCCATCATATTTAGGGGTATCGTAGTACATGTCATTTCCTTTCTGCAGAAAGGAACATGTTCATGAACACAGTATGATTTGGACACATCCTTAATGGGAAGTTTAAAATATTTTTGATTTATTAGGAAGTTAATAGTTAAAAGGAAACACTGATTTCCTGAGTCAGGATTATCCATACTAAAGACTGGTGTGTTTTTGTATTAAAATACTGGTGCGTCTGATGTCCAGTGTGCACAAAAAAAAAAAAAGAAAAAAAAAAAAAAGTGAATCATGATTAAAAATCAAAAAAAAAAAAAAAGAAAATAAATATTGATTTTTAATTTAATTGAGACCCCAAGAATCGATTTGAATCAAATCGTGAGGTACCGAAAAATTCCCACCCATAATAGACAGATAAATAGATAGAGGAATATGTCACTTCAAACAATGTGTAACAAAGTGTAAAAGTAACATTACAGCTAAATTTGGTCTCATGCCTCACTCACCAACATTAGTGACAGAGTATTTCCAGCGGATGACATAGGTGTCCCCCTCGTGCAGTTGACCCACACTCTCTGGCGGTATCTCAAAGTCATCAAACTCACGGATGTGCCATGCGTCCACAGCTAAGGTGGCCAGTTCAGCCTGTCGCCCATCCTCAGAAAGGACCAATCCATGACCTCTCTGCACATCCACACCCTCCAGCACCATCTTCACAGGGCCTGGTGCTCCCGCTAGCATCTCTTTGACATCACAGAGCTTAAGCTCGGAGTCAAAAGTGGGAAGGTTCTGATAGACTGGACTCTGGAAGAAAAAGAGAAAATGCAGGCTGTCAGTATCTTTTCAAAGGAGAAAAGGGGTGTTTTTTGTGTCTCACTGACTGTTACCTTCACCTCCTCCATCACTGGTTCATCCTTGGGGGGTTTTCTCTCTGCCCAGTCTAAAAACTTTTCTCTGAACAAAGCAGTTTCATTGTGTTCTGACAGCCGGCCAAACAGTGCCCAGCTCGGCCTGCCTTCTCCTTGTCTATTCACAAACACAGACACAAGTGAGAAAGAAAGGAGCAGGATTCCCATGAGATTTAATTCCAGTAAGAGTTCTTAAATGTCTGCATTTCTGGTTTAAATGTAATCAGAGAGAAACACTGAACATGATGAAACAATACAAAGACAAACAGACAACACATCTTTGTTGCATGGTCCTCTCTGGTTGCATACAAAAATGCACATACAAAGCGACCAGTGTAGTCATTTACCTTCGTCTTCTTCAACTTGAAATGAGAACTATTAATTACAGACTTTACATTCACACTCGGTATGTATTTGAATAAACAAAAAAATGAAGAAAAAAAAAAAAAAAAAAAAGTAGAGTAATTAAGTGGAAGTGCAACTGGAACCGTCTGTCCGGCAATAAGAAGATTTACAAAACAAAACAAAACAAAACAACAGCAACAACAAAACACTTTCATTCAAAACTAGTATGCTATAATAAGTTTAACCACTTGAGGGCAGTATTGTGGTTGCATATATCAGTCTGTTTTTGAAGAGGTTCCATGTGTTCGGGTTTTGATGGCTGTTCTTCAGAGTAAAGTCTTTTCTGAGAGCTTAAAAAAACTGCTCTCTCAAAGCTCAAGACATCACCTACAAAAATATCATCTGCTAAAATGGGTCCTACAAGATTGTTTTCATCACCAACAGAGAACATGAGTTATGAGCATGAATGGTCAGTGGAGTGGTCACTCACTTAGGGGTGTCTTTATTAGCTGAGGAGGGGTCAAGAGGGTTGACCCTGCAAGTGCTGTAGTCATACGCTCCACTCCAGATCTGTTTTCCCAGCTGCACTGCCACCTTCCTGTCACTCAAAGGAACATCCTTTCCTGTCCAGACATACACCTCGCTACCGAAGTCAAACACCAACGCCTGCCACATATACTCTGAGTTAAGTTCAGTATATTGGTATCAAGCACAGTTTATCAAGGCACAAAAACATGCACAGAACATTCACAACAAAAGGTTAGAAATGTCTTACCTCCTTAGAGTTAAGCAGAGAGACACTGGGGATGGACGCGCAGGCCTCCTCATAAGGAACCAGCTTATCGTCCACCAGTCTGTAGACACAGTTTGATTCCACTACAGCACTCTCATACAGTTCATCTTCATCCGGCTCCCCTGCACCTGGTAAAACATACACATGTAGAAAAATAGACAAATATATTGATTATGAGACTACACTGAACTTGATTATGTAACATGAGTGGTCTGCTTATATACAATTACTAATAAACTAGTCTGTTTACGGTGAGTGAAATATTGTCATGTAAACATCAGTGCTCCTTTTGCAGCACCTGGCAGGTTATGTGCCTGCCCTGTACCTCTGTAATCAGTCTTTCCTCCCAGCAGACT
This sequence comes from Cirrhinus mrigala, assembly GCA_036247105.1. Lineage (NCBI taxonomy): Eukaryota > Metazoa > Chordata > Actinopteri > Cypriniformes > Cyprinidae > Cirrhinus > Cirrhinus mrigala. The sequence goes on from CM070018.1 coordinate 20,978,186, forward strand.
CCAGAACTCTTTGGCTGAACGGTTGTCCGTGTTGATTCCCTCCTCCAGAATAGTGACCTGGGGAGCTTTGCAGCCCAGATCTCTTTTCGTCTGGACATACTGAGCCATTTCTGAGCCCTGACAAACACACATAATGTAGAATGTAAGCATAATTCGTAATTCTGCTTATTTTTGACATTTTTACTGAGGTTTTTATGTAATACTGTGTTGTTATCGTTAATTAAAAACAAGTAAAAATAATGTTTGGTGTATTAAATAAAATCACATATAAATATCAGATGACAAACTAATAAAATGTAAACAAAAACAAAACAAACAAACATCTAAAAAAAATCTAAATATATAAATATATTAAATAAATAACTAAAAACAACTGCTTTCTACCTGAGGTTAAAACCCTGCCAGCACTACTTTTGCCAACACACTGCGCTGCCAAACTTCTACAGTACAAAATAATGCATTGTCACTGCAAATATGCAAATAAGAATGTTAACTGGGGTTTAGGAATTTACAGTCTGAATAGTAATCTTAAGAATACCCACGATTAATTGATAAATCCAGGTAAAAAAAAAAAAAAAAAGAAAAACACATAAAAGTATTGAAACAAACTAAAATGAAAAGAAAAAGGAAATATTAAAATATTACAGTTAAAATAAAAAGTAGTAGTAACCACTAGCAGTACTTTCTGTGGCTCCCTCTAATCACCACCAGAGGGCACGGTCACCTGAGTACTAATCATTTTGGACTCCATTTCCCATAACCCTGCGCCTTGGATCGACTCCCTGCATACCTGACCCATACCATCTGGACTATTTAAGCAGCTTTTAGACTCTCACTCTTTGGGAAGCCTTGTTTTGCTGTGGCTAACATTTCTGAGCTATCTTCCCTGTGTATGATCTTGGACTGTTTCACCTTGGTTGATTCTCTGCCATCTGGCTCTGCCTGGATTATTCGATACCTGCCCTGTTTACCGCCTGCTCTGACCAATTGCCTGTTCACTAATTACGCATTTGTCTTGCCTTTGATACCCCTGACACTGTTGATTGAACATTGTCTGTTGTACTCTGGGTATGTATTATTAAAGCTGCACATGAAACCCAACTCAGCTGACTCCTACAAGTACCTTGGCTTTTTCGATCACATTGGCAAATTCTCCACTCCAGAAAAAGCAGTGTTTGGGAGTAATGAGCAGATAGCAGTCACCACTGTTCAGGGACCGTGCTGTGGGTTCAACCAGACGCACCTGAACATGCCTGCGTCCTGCGTGAATGTAAAAAAAAAAAAAAAAAAGTTACAACTAGACCATGCACATATTTAACATAAAATCTTGGTTGAACTGATATTTTGATTCTTTTTATATTTTGCATGAACCTTGACCACTTTACCTTTAATGTGGATGAACATGAGCTTGTGGAAAGGCACAGCGCTGTTGTTGGTTACCACGTCCGTAGATTTCACACTCCGCAGATTGACTTTCTTGAAGTTTTCTTTGCTGGCCAGACCTGCCAGAGCAGCATCTGCCAAATTTGAGTGCTTGGCCACTGAAGACACAGAAGAGGCATTTAAAATGAAATAACAGTGTGCATACTTGCTACATCACCATTTTAACTGCTACTTCAATATAACGAGAGAAGACAGGAATGTGCAGCTAATTAAGCAGCGTTAATGTAAAAGTGGTGAAAACATTCCATGAATTCACCACAAAATCTAAATAACAAACTTACTCCGCTCCATTTGTATCCTTTTGGTCTCCACGGAGGCCACGTTGAGTCTCTGCTCAGTGTAAGCCTGTTTGAGGTCGTCTCGTGCCGCTAGGGTACGGAGAGGGTTTCTTGAGCTCTTGGTTCTTCTGCAAGGTCGCACTGAACGCTTGTGTTCCTCAACTGCGGATGTTAGTCTGCAATTAATCAACAAAATACAGTCATGAGAGCAAGAACTCGCATACATCTTTGTTTGTTTGTTTAGAAACTTTATAAATGAACTTCAAGGAATATGCATAACCAGAAAGTCATAATGACAACATTTTAATTTTTGGGTGAACCATCTTAATACCCACCCAACCATTTAATACCCCTCTAATACAGTAATAAAAGCAGTAAAAGCATCTCACTTGGGTGTGTCTGACTGGATGATGCTGAAGTCTTCTTCCTCAACCAGCAGGACACTGGAGCTCAGAGCAGTGGGTGATAAGCAACTGTAGAACCGCCCAAACGTCTCCTCATCGTCCAGTGTCATCACCTCCTTCTCTTTCTCCTCCATCACCTCAATGGTGGAGTTCTTTGTGCCGGCAACTCCTGCACATTAAATGAAAAAGAGAAACAGATCTCTGCATACAACTGTGTTATGCATTAAGCAGACCCTCCAGTTTTTCGCGATTCCGCGATCGCTGAATCCAACGCAAAATCAGCAACATGTCGCATTTTTATGTGATCCTGCATAATTTGCCATTTCACCATAAAATAATCGCAAAAACGAAAAAAACACTAAATTATAATTATTAACTGAAATATACTGAATATATTACTGAATCTGTAATGTATTATTTTCAAGATACAGATATGCGCACTGGTGTATGTTGAAACAAAAAACTTTTGCTGGAGTCTGCCATTGGACCGGCAAAGCAATTTCCCTAAAGCTTTACACAGTCGGGGTAAATTGTTCTGTAGTCCTTATAATAAATAAAATGTGAATGGCAACAGACAACAAAAGAAAATGTGCTGTTGCTATCTCAGCGGAAGCAATTTAAAATTTGTTTAAACATCAGCGACTTGTTATGGACTTCTGTGGAATCAACCACAAGCAGTTAACGATGTCTAAGATAAGACGACCGCTGTACCTTAGTGAAATGAAGTAAGCAAAAATGATCAGGCCTATTGTTTTATATGGCTTGGTGGTATGATGATAAGTGTCAAATCAAAAGAGATTTCCTTTAGAGACCTGTGCAATCATTTAGCTCATCGCATAGCTAGGATAAAAGATTAGGCTAGCTTACTCCTCATAGAAAATGTTTTTTAAAAAGTCAAAACAGGTTTATTATACAATGAATTATACACCTATAATTAAAATTATTCACAGTGCAGTCATCAATGAAAAAGCTTATTTCAAGCACCGACTTTTTAAAAAAGAAGGAAAAAAAAAAAAAAGCCCTGTTTAACAGGAAACACGTTCTTTTTTTTATTATGTTTTTTTCCACTATGTTCGGGCCAAAAGAGAAATATTAAGGGAGTAAATTAAAACATTTAGCTATATACTGTCATCAGCATATAAAGTAGATTCGTCTCTCATCGTCTCTGCTGGAATATGCAGCGTTAGATGCCGAAAGCGCTGTCAGTTTTTACTTTGACTTTCTAGTGAATTGACTGAGATTAAGAGTTTCACCGGCATAACCCTCGCACAAAGTTTGCACTTTGCTTGTGTGATATAAGGCTCGCCTTCCTGGTTTAAAACAAATATTTACAATATTGCAACAAAACCCGCCAGCCCCCCTTGAGTTCGCGGTTGGGGGCAGCGCATTCGCTGTGCTATCATAATGTGCTATCATAATTATTTTTAAAAAATCATCGCAAATTCTGCACAATTTTTTAGAAATTAAAAATCACAAAATCAGACATTTGGATCCCAAAATTCACGAAAAAAATTTGTGAAATCCTGGAGGGACTGATTAAGGTGCAAGTTATTAATAGAGTAATTTAATTAATAACCTTTATTGTGAAGTCTGTCTAAGAAGGACTCCAGTTTGTCCAGTCTTTTATCACCTTCAGCATCAGGACGTGTGGAGATTTCTGTCAGGACATTCAGACATGAGAGAAGGACACTTTGTAGAGACAATGGCCCTAATGATACATGAGAGTATTCAAACAGGGTCACAGAAGATGTCATAAACGTATACCTTCTAATGGTTTGACTGGCGTACTGTTGCTGGCTTTCTTGCTGAGGATGATGGGAACATCCTCTCTGTTAGGAGACACTAAGCCTGACGGGAAACAGATGTGTCAACATATAAACATTCTTATCATTGCTTGAACCACAGGAGGCACACTACAACCTGATTCGCTATTTGCATGGATCATCAAATGTTTTCACTTGGTTGGTGAATTGAAAATGTTAGCTTGGCACAAGGGTTAATCTTTGGCTAGAAACCAAGCTAGTGGTTTTTTCCCCACCTTTCTTAGCCATTCGTCCAGCCACAGAGAACTGGGTAGAGTCATTAGAAGCTCCTTTGCCTTTTGCTTTCCATTGTTCCTCCCTCTCCTGCAAGATCTTCATCCGCTCAGCCAAAGACATCTTTGGTTCTATGTCTGCAGAAGACTTCTAAAGACAAGAAGAGGTAAACAACATGAATCTAAAATCTCAATTGTGACACAGCTTAAGAACTCAGAACACAAGCTCATACTGTGATTTATAAGTTTATGTCTTGCTAGAGAAACCTTCTTATTGAGTTCATCTAACACACTGGAGATGTATTGGAATAGAAATATATCCAGATATGAACCACATGCTAACAGCAGGTGTAAGAGAGGCCATTAGCACCGAAAAAATTGTTCAAAATCCTACAGCTAAGTTTTCAACAATGATGAATGACTAGCGATCTCTTCAGTTTAAATCTAGATGAAAGACCCATCTTTTTAACCTGGCTTACACATAACACACTAACACATTTCTAATATTTGAATCCATTAAAGGATTTTTAGGCTGCATTAATTAGGTCAACCGGAACCAGGAACACTTTTCTTATTCCAAGGTCATTGTAGCCACCTGATTCAGACTGTATCCAGATCAGATGATCACTGCAGTCACCCGGATCCAGTCCGCATCCAGTTCAGATGGTGGATCAGCACCTAGAGATGACCACTACAGCCCTAAATGTCAGCAGAGACCATGTCAACTAGATGAACCCCAAAGACAGATCCACTCTAAAGACCTTAATCACCTAGACAGCCATTGGGACAAGACCATGTGATCCAGATGAGTCCTTTTCACAATCTGACTTTGTTGCAGCCTAGAACTAAACTGCTGGTTTCGTCTGGACAGAGGAGAACAGAACACTATTTCGAGACACATTTCCCTATTCAGTACTGTAAAGCTGCTTTGACACAATCTGCATTGTAAAAAGCTTGACTTGACTTGACTGTTCCACCCTTGAAGGCACTGGAGAAAAGCGCTCCTCAAAAGCTGTCAATGAAATGAATTTCCATGCATGTACAATTCAAAAATGTTCTGGCAGTAATAATTACTAATGATCATTTGTATGGTGTGTTTTACTGTGTTGGCTAAATGGCCTGTGGTCCACTGGCAAATGGAGAAACCTTTCTCTGCCTTGCTTATGCAGTAAATTTTATGGTGCTGACATGCTATAACAAATATCTTTGAGGAATTTGCAGGGCTTGAAATTGCTGGAGCTATAAACAGAAAAATAGCCCAAATGGTTTATTCAATTTAACTGACATGATCTGGAGAGAATTTTAATTAGAGGGACCAGTGCCTGCATGTGGATAAATTACATGAGACCACAGATATTTTAAATGTAGGTTTGAAGCAACTGAAGTGCAATATGAAGCTTCTCATCAATTCAAATATATTTAACTGCTTTAAAATGTCTTATTTACTTAATAAGATGAGAGAGGGTTTAGTTTGGAATTATTAGTTCTCCACTAAAAAAAATATATTCTTCCAGCTATTCTTCAAGTCTGAGGTAATTAAAAATTTGGTGTCTTTTTCTGGTGACCCTAAAACCAGATATTTCATTTCTTAAGCACTTTTTGGATTTTTGCTATTTTATCAATAAAACAGTAGTGAAATAGAGGAAATGAGGAAGAACATAAAAGATGTTGCAAGCCGGAATCAAAATTGACACACAAAAAACTGAGGCTCAATGTGTCAAAGGATTTAAAGCATAAAGCAACAACTACAAACTACAACAATTCACTCAATTTAATCAGATCCTCCAGAAAAACAGGGCTACAAAGTGTCAGAATGAAATCATCCATCTGTCATCACCCAACAGCCACTCTCAGATCACGAATCAGACACTTCATAAATGGGCCCCATGTGGACTGTAATAATAACAACAGGTAAACTAATACTGGAGTCTGTCACTCAGACTGCGACTGAGAATGGGCCCTCAGGACTGAATGGGATGGAGACTGATTTACTAAACTGAAGGCTTGAAGGCCCACACTGCTTTCTGCCTCGCCACATCTGGAACATATGGTCATCACAGGTGTCCCTTTCTATGCCTGAGTGGGGAAAAAGCCCTTGTAAATTCCAGAATTTAATGTTCAAAGCCCAGTGGATAAATAATATCTGATGTGTCCCCAGTCCTTTAACAGGAATTTGAACATGCACACATGTACACACTTGAGCACATACATATGTGCCAAAGCTGTGAAGCTTTTAAGCAAATCATTTAAGGGGAATTCCTGGTGTTGTGGGGCAGGAGTTGGAATATTTTTCCCAAAGCCTCACAGGAAGACAACATTTTTCCACAAAACTCAGGAACCGGTGCTGTGTTGTATCTAAAGAGAGATACTGACCGTCTCTGAGAGCTGCCAGTTTAGACTGGATCAATAGTTTTTTTAAGAAACAAACAAACATTTAACTAAAAGCAAGAGCAAACACACTGAATAGTTTGTCAGTACACTACCAAAAATTCTTAAAAACTCTTTAAGACGACTTTTCATATTGTTTTCAGTAAAAATATCTAAAAGTCATTGAAACAACATTAATTTTATTTGATATAAACAGTAAACACTTATTTTCAGGGTGCATCTTAAATAGCCAACAAGGGTATTTTGCCAGTGCCACAAGACATAATTTTCTGCAGTGTAAATAGCAGGCATACATATAACTGAGAAATAAAGACGCAACACAATATCCATAATGCATAAAAAAAATACCAAAAAATACTAGCACAGAACTTAATGTATAGCATTACTCACCTAGGAGTGGAGCACTACAAACTATGCTGAGGCAGATAGTGAAAGCAGAGGAGATAGAGCAGGTGCCTGAAGTGAAAAAGGAATGACACAGAAGGTAAAGACAGAGGTCAAAAGGTCTTTCTGAATACACTTGGGTGAATCTCACAAAAAATGTCAGGGTCCTAATTCAAATAGAATAATAATATTGTATACAATAATATTATATATGTAATATATTTTTGCATACATTATTTTTAATATCCAATATGTCTAGACAACAATATGTTTTGGCCTAAAAGCTAACAGACAGGGGAAAAAAAAAAAAAAAAAAAAAACATTTTTAATTGGGCAATCTCAATTGCCATTTCTTGACAGTTTTAGTGAGATTCCTCTGGTTAGAAGGTGAATCAAGGTAAAGGATAAGAAATTAGAAAACACAACTAGGACTCCAGCATGTCCAATCCAAAGACATCCCAAACAACTTAACGCTCAAATAAAAAACACCTAAAGCCAAGAGCTCACCAGGCAAACTGTTCATCATGTGAGTCAATGACAGTCCAGAGCTCCAGAGGAGCGATTAGATGGTGTGACTGGATGTCAGACTCATGACTGAAGAGGTGCAAAGCTAGGAGCACCTCCAGGGGGGCTGAACAGAGAAAGAGAGATTGAAAGAGTGTGAAAGAGATAGACTAGGCTGAGCTTTCCCATAAAGCGGAATTCCCATAAAATGTTTTCATTTGGCTCCGTTTTAACTGAGCTCACACTTTTCAAACTGTTTCTAGTGAGCACTCAAAAAGTGTGAGACAGAGAAAATAAAAGAAAGATGAAAAGACAAAAAGAGAAACTGACTCATCATTTTTTTAAGAGGATTAGAAACTGTGCATCAAATCCTTTGGGTTCAGGGAGATTTTCTCCGTAATTTGATTTATCTGTAAAGGGGCAACACATTAATCCTCATCTGAAGAGGAATCTCTAATTAAACATCCGCCAGAGTGAGCAAATGATTTAGTTTTATTGACGATGCTCAGCAATGATCAGTGGGAGACCGACGATTTTGACACCGGGTTCTGTTCCACATAAAAGGAATTATTGGTAAAATTTGTACAGCAGAAAAATTTAAGCTGAACCAAATGAGGATGTCTGCTTGGTTCAAGTCTGTCATAGACTACATGGAATCATGGTCGGTGGCTTAGTTTGACCTGCCTAAAAAAAAGGAACAAGCTGTAAGTGGGTGTATGTGTCTGCAGTGTGCACCCTTGACACTAGAACTGCATTAATGTCATGTTTTTTGGGTTTTTTTTTTCCCTCAGGGCAAAAAGAATGACAACATCTGTTCATTTTTATTTTTTTCTTTTGGCACAGATCTCATTATATGCCTTTTCACAATCACAGATGTTCCGTTCTGCATTCAGGCCTGCTTCTAGTCACATTACATGATTTTATAACTGTATGTCTCATTGTGTCTTCTCGTGTCTTTCCAAATCTGTTCGTTATCAGATCTCACATCTACATTCTGTGGTCAAATCAAATTAGAGAGACTTTTCATTTAGCTATGACTGTCACATTTACAGAGCCACCAAATGACACTAGCCAGCAAAAGCCCCAACAGAAACTTCACCTGAACATCATCTCAAAAACCCTGACAGGGTGATAAGGACTTTGAGGGGACTTGTAGATTCCTTAAGGATTCATTTTTACAATAATCACACACTGACTGCTTATTACCCAGCTATCTGCTAAATAAGTAAATAAACAGATATGAAATATTGATTTGAGTTTAAATAAAGTGATAATGTGAGAAGAAAGAGAGCAATGAATGTTAAAAGAAATCTGAACCAGCACAATGCAAGGTCAACATATTTTAGCAATCAAACATATCTGATAGACGATAAGTGATTTTCATCTATTTTCTAAGGCTTAGCAAAATGAGTCACGTTAGACTTAACCTCCCTGACAAAACTTACTGATCAGCTCTTCAGCCAGTCAGACAGCGAGTTCCCCAGAGTCAGCTTGAGGTTCAGACCAAAAGAAGATTATTCACTGAAATTTGGCACAAACTATGTCTCTTCCCCCCCTCGGATTAATGGAAGCAGTGTGAGACTGAAAAAAATTGGAGTTTAAGATGTTCTTCTAGTTAAGTCATTCTTACATAGGACCAGTGGTGTCATTAAGGATTCTGGGCCCATTGCACAGATTTTTTTTACATTTTCAGTAAAAATAAAAACTTGTTCTAACAATAAAGTAGACTTAAGGGTGTTACCTTACTAAATGTGTTAAGATAATCTTATAAAGAGTGGCACTAAAAGGAATTGCTCATCCCAAATTTTTCATTCTTTCATTAATTACTCTCATGTTGTTCCAAACCTATATACAATGTTATTTTCAGTGAAACACAAAGAGAAATTTGTGCTAAAGAAGACTGATTGCACAGCTCTTTCAATATAACAACAGTTCCAAAAAACATACTAGAAATAATCTACATGACTCATGCACTATATTCTAGTTCTTTTGAATTCATGTGATAGTACTGTGCATAGAAAGAAATGAAATCAAATACAAGTTGATGAATACAAGGCCTGCATTCACGTTATCTAGTTCTTTATACTTCAGTCCAGTAGATGGCAGAAATGCAGTTTTTACACTGGCATTTCAAAAAGACAGAAGAAGCAGGTGAACATTGCTGGCACCTTCTGATTTGGACCTGTCCCAAATAGCACCCTAAGCCCTTCAACACTTCCGTAACACAATGTCGTTGTAAGTCTGTAAAACTAGAAGTGTGCATGAAGTGTGCTATTTGGGACAGGGTTGTTTTTCACCGCAATAAATAAATAAATAAAATGAATGAATGAATGAATAACAGCAGTCTTTTTGCTGACAGTCTTATGTTCAAGTCATGATACTGGCATTATATTGAATTTACCCCACCAGATAATTACTAATCTTTTTTTGAGTTGTTAAGAAAAAGGTAATTTTTGTATCAACCACACTTTTAAAAATCAGTATTTGTGTGTGGGCATGAATGTTTGATCTGGAAATGGATGTAACTGGATATGCTGGTTAGATTTCAGGAACTGGTAAAGCTAAGTGGAAATTCTTTTCCTGTGCTCACACCCCCTTCTCAGTAGGACAGCCCAGCAGCGGAACTTGCTGATTCAGCACTGGAAACTAACTCTTCCTCCCCCACCCTTCCCAGTGGGATTTACCATCCCACTAACAGCTCCTCACATCAGGAGAGCTTCTTCTGTAGTCTATTGTTTTATGCTGTCCCCACCCTACAGCCAACCAACACAGACACTGCATGAACCTCACACTGCACACAACAACAAAAGAGTTGAGTACTGTGAAAAGTTTCAATAGGTTAATTCAGCCTATTTTTTTCTCAGCTACCAACAGAGGAAGTGGAAGCTCTTTCAGAGTGTGTGTGGGTACCTTCTTCTTCCAGGCATTCTCACTTTCCTGCAGCTGGACATAACGGTCAGCCAAGGACGTCTGGACCATATTGGTGAGTTTTTTCTTCTTCAGCTTGCCCCTGCAGTCTTCTTCACCACTCTTGAACTCTGCCAGCCTGCCAAACAAAAAGGCTAAGGATTACAGACACATTACAGACATAGAGTGAACTTTCCATTTAGGCAGCTTCTGTGTTTAGACTGTACCAGCAGTATAGCAAACATCCCATTAATGGACTTCTGTGGGTTAATTCAAAGGTGGGAAATTTTAAGAAAATGAAACCAGTTTCAAAGCTGTGGTTTAGAAGTTAATGCATACAGTGCCTTGGTGCACAAGCAGGAGATGTAGGTTCAAACCAAAGTCACTTTTAAAGAAAGTCTGTTCACTCAGCAGCCATATTTGCAACAGCTATTTCTGGCATCCAAGACTGAGCTCTACCTAAATGAACGGGGGAATCCTGAAATCTCAAAAACCGCTTGCCGAATTCACAATTACATTACATATTTAAAATCGGCAACAAAATCTGAAATTGTCTGGCCCATAAATGTTGTTCCTTATGCTCAAATACTGTAAAAGGGCTTATTTTTCAGGCTAGACCAGCCAATGCAAATTGCAGTCATAAGCGGGAGTCTCAAGTTTCAATAGGAACCTTTTATAGTTTCTATAGTAGCTTTAATGGCAGCTGCAGTGACGCGATGACTTTTACCAATCAGTGATTGGCTCTTTCACTTAGTAGGCTGGGCATATTCTGCCATATTGCGCATTGCAGTTTCTCCCATTCATAAGTAATAGTAGTGAACCATCTTTGTATATCTATAGTATTGTTCAAACACAGCATACATAGACTGATTATCTATTTAAATGGTATTTTTTAATTGATATTCATACCTTCTACTTAAAATATCTTCGGATCAACATTCACACTTTCTAAGCGTAGCATTTTAAACAATCAAAAATAAACTAATTATAAGACTTTTAAACAAAGAATTGGCATCAGCCATAACATGCACATTTATACATTTGGCAGACACTTTCATCCAAAGCAACTTACAATAATTCTCAGGGAATGAATAAACTGATAAAATGCAAACCCATGACCTTGGAATCATTAGCTCAAACAGCTCTACTGTTTAGGTTAAAAAATGCTTTTAAGCATAAAAACTCCTTTTCCCACTCTCCCACACACTCACCCCCCAAAAAAGCTACCCCAGCTGTCAATCAAAATCATAAACATGATAAAGACAACTCCCACAATACCTCTCTTTGAGGGAGGAGCTCATGCTTCCATCCAGGCTGCTGTCTAGCTCCTCATCTTCTACAGATTGGGAGACAGAGGGGGTTGTGTCCACAGAATCTGGGGAAGGAGTGCGAGGAGTCTCACTCGAGCTGCTTTCCTCTCTCTGAAGCCTCCTCTTCTCTCTATCCTCATCATCATCATCATCATCATCATCATCATCATCATCATCCTCATCCTCTTCATCTTTGCCCTTCTTTCCATCAACAACAGTCAGCATCTTGCAAGTTTTAATGGCAGGAGCAGAAATCTGCTCCAGTTCAGTGGGTTCTGTGTCCAGACTAGTTGAGTGGCTCTTCTTCAGGATGCCTTTGATGCTGCGCTGATCTGAGTCTTGTCTCTGCAGAACTAGCGTGGTGGTTTTCGGCTCCTCTGTGTCCACAGAACACTGTCTCTCTCTCACTTTCTGCTCATTCTGTGTCTCCTATAATACACAATGCCAAAAATATATTGAGGATGAGCTGGAGAAGTAGTTTGAGATCTTGAGTGGATGCAGTCTTACACCATCTTATATGAACTCCTTAAGTGCAAATTTTGGTTTTAGACAGAGATTTGTCTTGTCTCTAGATGTTTTGTTCCCTAAAGACTCATTCAATGTAAAGACTCATGACTTGCGAGAATGAGCATTAAAATAGAAATGTGTTTCAAATTAAACAGCATTACTGCTTCAAAATAAACAATCTCCCAGTAGGAGAGGGAGATAAAGAGATGTGACTGGTCACAGTGTGAGTGAAGGAATGAAAAACATGGTTGGTGGTCTATATAACAGCAGCACTATCACACACACTGAGACACAGTAACCCAGAGAGAGAGAAGCAAGGAGAGAAGAGACCCATGAGGGGGGTGAGAGGATGTCTGGAGCCACTGCAGATCACATGAGGACATTACAAAAATATGCTGAATAATGAGAAGCTGTCATAGAAGCACAGAAACAAAACCAACCAAACAAACAAACAAACAAACAAAAAAAAAACGGTAAGAGTAAACTAACCTAACCCAACTTCAATTTAGGTTGTGCAGCATGAATTCTTACCGTTTTTTCTGTCACATTCTCATCGTCCTTGTTTCTCGCATCCTCCTCATCTGCAGTGAAAGACTTAAAGCAGGATATCTTCTCATCCTCTATGAGATTCGTTCTTTCTTCAAAACTTCTCTCACCTTCATCTGATGAGGAATGGCTGCATAGAGGAGATACATTTTTGATAGGAATCACATTTTACAGTGAAATTATTTTTGGATATATAATTTTACGATTTCTTTCCATTTAAAAATCTGAGTATGTGTGATTAACATATGCTTTGTGTTTAATAAACAAGTGAAAACAGCCTCTCTGATATGTAATGTCGTATGAGGAATCAGCCTGCTTTCCATAAAGTTATTCATTGTGAATATTTACACACATTAAGGTGAGTCATAGCGATGAACGCCGCCAAACACTAAAAGCAAAAAAAAAAAAAAAAAAAAAAAAAGAGCATTCGGTCCAAATTCCACAGATTCAACACTCAACTCACACATATACACAAACAGAACATATCATCTACAATGTTACCTCATACTAGCTAACAAAATACACATCATATTGACAACATACATTTTTAACCCTTATATATTTAAATAACTGACCGACTATGCATCAATAGCCATGGCATTGATTGTTTATAGCTAGCTTCATGTTTGTAAAAAGTCATTCAGAACAGTGCCTGGCTAGTGTAATTTGAGTTTGAGACGCCTGTTTTACACCCTCACTTTAAAGCAATCTGTGTGAATCCAAAACCTTTGACCCAGGGCTGTCAGGCTATACCCAGAAGATAAAAGCAAACTGTTAAGATCTGAAAACTACAGCTTGCAGCAAACTGTGTGCCAATGAACCAGAAACATCTACCACATACACACACACAAAGACTATGCAACCCAAAAAGTGCACGGGACCTGGATATTGTAGATTTACACTACATCAGACACCATATACCAGACCCCTGCTGTGAGAATGGAGCCAGATGAGATGGGATCCAGAAGCCTTGAGTCTGAAGTTCCTACAACAAGCCAAATTTATAGCAGACCTCTGTCTTTTGTAAAGTAACACTCTATCAAATCCCTAAAACCAACCTTTAGAACAGCAGCTTTGCTCAAATTCTCCCTCCCAGAAGCCCTTGGTTTGTAACTCCAAGAGACATTCATACAATCCAGACAGGGCTCAAGGAGGTCAGTAATATGGAGTGCTTGGTCATGACGCAGATTTCCATTGATAGGTAGCAGAGGTCCGTGCTTTAGTGTAATAAGAAGCAGACCTCCGATCTTTAATATATCAGCCTCACTACGTTCTAGAAACATGCAAGTTTGCCACCCACACAAACATGCATAATAATAACAACCTCAGACACATGTCACGGTTGAGCTACTGGTTTAATGATAAGCTTTCCAGAAGGTAAAGTATGAAGACAGATATTCATTTAAAATAAACACACACACACACACACACACACACACACACACACACACACACACACACACACAGAGTCAGCAGGCTTCACAGAGATGCTTATCTGACAATCAGGCATTTTGCATTCATCTGCTATGACTCACTGCCATCCTGGCAGGATTCACATCAAAACTAAACCAACACAGAGGATTATAAACTCTGACAAGAAAAGCTTGTGTTAATCACCTCAGAAGGGACTACATGCAAATGAAAAAGATTCCAAACCATATATTTTTTCTTCAGTTCAAAAGAAAATAAGATCTTTTTTATGTTTTTTCGTTTTTTTTTTTTTTTTTACACTAAAAGTCAAAGGGGAACAAAAACAACACTCACTGACTTTCATTGTTTGGACAAAAAAACAGAAAAAAAATAAATAAAATACTTTCATGTTCCACAGAAGAAACTTTGTCATACAGGTTTGGAACAATGTTAGGGTAGGTAAATGACAATTTTAATTTTTGGCTGAACTAACCCATCAACCCTAAACAAACTAGCTGACTGTTACCTGGTGAAAACTGTCCTCATCCCACTTATATGCTCTCTTCGTGGCTTTGCATTGTGAGTACTGTCTTCTGCTTGGTTCTTCGGATTTGCTGAAATGTCAGTCTTCTCCAACCCCTTGTGGCCAAAGGGGAAAAAAACATGAATACAAAGATTTTAAAGATTAAAGTGAGGAATCATGGGTACTTTCCATATTAAAACTAATCCTCCAAGGATGGCCCATTCAAAATCTCACAGTTAGCCATTCAGGACCAGGCAGTTTTGTCAAGCTTTTTTTTTGTTGTTGTTGTTTTTAAAACAAAGCTTAGGCAGAGCCAGAGGAGCTGCAGGGGTCTAGGCATGCGCGCGCACACACACACACACACACACACACACACACACACACACCCTGGGAAAAGCTGTTGTCTTCAGATTGAATGAGGCCAGTGGGATAAAAGGGACTTATGGGAGGCCAGAGAGGTCAAAGTGGTTTTGACTGCTCTTGATTCACTAGCTCTAACTGAGGTGATACTCATTTAATAAGTATTAAAAGGAATGTTTTGGGTTAAAAACATGTCTTGCTCAATGAAGCTAAAGGGATAGTTCACCCAAAAACAAAAAATTTGTCATTAATTACTCGCCTCATGCCATTTGTGTTCCGAAGATGAACAAAGGTCTTACGGATTTGGAACAGCATTTTCAGTTTTGGGTGAACTATCCCTTTAAGCTCAATCAAGTAACATTTACAGTAACACATCTAAAATAAAGCGTATACAGCAGGGTTTGCATTGAGATAAATCCCAGACAAGTACAGACATGGACTTTTAAATAATTTGAATATGTTCCAAATATACATACATATAGGTAGACTGATTACCATTTGTGTAAATAATATCGTTAAACTATGGTTAGTATAGCAAAACCATGGTTAATTTGCAGTTACCACTGTTACCACACATAGACAGTTAAACATGCATTTCTTGTGGTTCTTTGAAACAGCAACAGTATATATGTTTTGGTTGTAGATCTGCTTGTTTGGGGTGTGTTTTGTCCTGTCCTATCCTGTTTAGGTTCTTGTGTGTGGATGCATACATATCTGCTGATGCAGAATCTTGTTTTTTTTTTTTTTTTTTTAAACTCAGCAACATGCAAATATTGACTTGTATTGTCAATTTCTTGTGTTTCCTGCTTTGTTGGGGGGTAATTTAATATATGTTACAGTATATGTGCAGCAGCAGCAGCATTCCTTACATGTTTACAGCAGCATGTCTCTGGAAGTATTGGCAGTAGCAAGTCTCTGTACTCAGTAGCAGCAATAAACAACAACAGTAGCAGCCTAGCAGATCTATTCTGCCAAGATCGAATACACTAGCATTGCAGTGTTCAAGAGAGAAAAAAAAAAAAAAACACTTATTAACCTTACATGTGTTAAATTATTAACCTTACATGTGTGAAGTTAATCATTAAATATGCAGAATTACAGAAAGGGAGTGTTCCCGAATAAAAATAATTATGATACAAATAAGATTAACAGTATTGTATAGTCTAACTCTATTTTAATTGAATACAATTTTGATGTTAACTTCCATGATTTTTCTCAGGTCTGAAAAATATAATTTTCTATTATATAAATATTATTTATTTTGTATCGGAACAGTTTCTTTTTTTTTTTTTTTTTTGTCTGTGGTTACTAACAACATGCAATAAATACTGTCAACAGAGTTTGAACCCAGAGCACTCCTTTAACTTCAGTTTTCCTTTTTCCACACATGCAAGCAGGAAAATGTGCTATTTTCATTCAACTATCCTTGAGGACACCTGGACATCTTCAAGCCCAACTTTCAGGCATTCTTAGAACAATACAGCTGACGGGCATTACAGTAAGCTCCATTCAGGAGGACATATGTTTAATTGAGTGCTCAGTCATAAATTTCACTTTGTACACCAACCCAAAATTTTAAAACTTAGAATTTAAAATAAACATTTTTGAATGAGAAGTGCTGGAATTCCACTTAATGCTGCTAATGCTAAAATTATACAATCAACCTATAAATCCTCTAAAATACTTGTTTTGTTATAGTTTGATACCTGTAACAGCAAAATCAACATTTGTTTGAAAGAGACAGACAGAATGAGAGATGATGCATGGTGATAGGCAGATCACATATCCATCACAGTGCTTACAGATAAAGAGCACTTACTTTTAAAAGCGACGTCTTGGCAGGCATACCGGTTTTGGCGTCATCATCTGCTTTCCCGTCTTCTGTCAACACACACACACAACCAGAGGAATGTCTGAGCGTGCACATGTACGCACACCAATCAACGTGCCTGAAGTAAACTTTACTCATACTGCACACAATATCAGAGTGAAGTCATGCTCCCAGGAGAACTGTTTCACAGTTTGTTTTGGTTTTGATATTTACTAGAAAAATAACCCTTCACACACACACACACACACACACACACTCTCTAAAGCTCTTTTATAAACACTTATCATCAAGCACTTTTCTTAACATTAACCCACTTTGCAGACCCCAAAGAAATGACCTTATGAAAACCACCTGTTCAGTGAGAGCGTGATAAGACCAGATGGGAAAAGGGAACCTCTGAAAATGAGTTTGGATGATACAGTCCTTGATGAGCACCAGGGCTTTGCGACATTCAAAACGGAGTTGAGAACGTTTTTTTCAATTCCATTTCAATTAAAACAGAAGAGAAAACCGGTTGAAGAAATGTAATTTAAAAGGAATTTGCATTGCTGTATATACTTAGATTGAGTAAGTTTGTACTACAAGATTTTCTGAAACACGTTTATTATTAGAATGGTTTATTATATAATCCATAGATACAGTAACTCACAAAAGTGAGTACAACCCCTCACATTTTAGCAATCATTTTAGTATATCTTCGCAAGGGACAATACTATAGAAATGAAACTTGTGTGCAGTGTATATTTACGGTCTCCTAAAAATAACTCAACATACAGCCATTATTGTCAAAACAACTGGCAACAAAAGTGAGTACACCCTCAGTGAACTTGTCAAAACCAAACAAAGTGTCAATATTTTGTGTCAAACCATTGTTATCTAGCACTGCCGTAATCATTATGTGCGTGGATTTCACTAGAGCTGCACAGGTTGTTGCTGTGATCCTCTTCAAATCCTCTATAATGACATCATGGAGCTGCTAGATGTTAGACATACGGTGCTTCTCCACCTTCCGCTTGACGTGCGCAGCATGTTTCAGGTCAGATCACCTTCACCTGCACCTTCCTCAGCAAGGCAATTGTCATCTTGGTGTTGTGTTTGGGGTCATTATCATGTTGGAAGGCATCATGTTCTGATTCAGAAATGTACAGTACATAATGGAATCCATGTTTTCCTCAATGAACCACAGCTCCCCAGTACCAGCAGCACTCATGCACCCCAGACCATGATGCTACCACCACCATGCTTGACTGTAGGAAAGACACAATTTTTTTGATACTCCTCACCAGGGCATCACCACATATGCTGGACACCATCTGAGCAAAAGAAGTTTATCTTAGTTTCATCAGACCATAGGACATGGTTCCAGTAATTCATGCTCTTGGACAGGTTGTCTTCAGCAAACTGTCTGCGGGCTTTCTTGTAAGCCAGCTT
The DNA here is from genome assembly GCA_036247105.1 of Cirrhinus mrigala. Lineage (NCBI taxonomy): Eukaryota > Metazoa > Chordata > Actinopteri > Cypriniformes > Cyprinidae > Cirrhinus > Cirrhinus mrigala. Next base: position 20,996,447 of record CM070018.1, read on the forward strand.
CAGAAGAGGCTTTCTCACTGCAAAAGAAGGCTTGTCTTACTTAGCATTTTTGTCTTGTTTCTAGTCAAAATATCTAAAAATTCTTAAATTAAGATGCATTTACTAGATAAGCAAAACAACATTAGATATTTAGTCTTGTTTCCAGGGGTAAAAAACTAAATTAAGTTAAAATAAAGTTAAATAAAATTTTGCTTAAAATAAGTAAAATTATCTGCCAGTGGGGTAAGTAAAATATCCTTAAAACAAGAGTATTTTACTTACCCCACTGGCAGATAATTGTACTTGTTTCCAGGGGTAAAAAACTAAATTAAGTTAATTTTGCTTAAAACAAGACTAAATAGCTAATGTTATTTTGCTTATCTAGTAAATGCATCTTGATTTAAGAATTTTTAGATATTTTGACTAGAAACAACACAAATACTAAGTAAGATAAGCTTTTTTTTGCAGTGCTTCTCGGATGACACCAATGCAAACAAGCTTGTTGCAGTGTGCAGCGTATGGTCTAAGCACTGACGAGCTGACCTTCTACTTCTGCAATCTCTAAAGCAATGCTGGCAGCACTAATGCATCTGCTTTTTGAAGGCAGATTCTGCACCTGACGCACAGAACGAGTACTCAACTTCGTTGACCGACGCTTGCGAGGCATATTCCGAATGGAACCTGTCTTGGAAAACCTCTGTATGACCCTGGCCACAGTACTGTAACCATGTTTCAGGTTGTTACTGAACCTCTTATAGCCTAGGCCATCTTTGTGGAGAGCAACAATTCTAATTCTCAAATCTTCAGAGAGTTCTTTGCCATGAGGTGCCTTGTTGAGCATCCAGTGGTCAGTATGAGAGAATTGTACTCAAAGCACCAAATTTTAACTGCTATAATACAAGATACACAACTATGTATGGTCCTGTCAAGCAGACAAAAACATGAACATGACGAATAGGACATGGCTTTGCATGGTTTAATGACATAGTGCTGTTATCACTTACGGTGTACTCACTTTTGTTGCCAGCTGTTTTGACAATAATGGCTGTATGTTAAGTTATTTTCAGGGGACAGTAAATATACACTGCTATACATACTACACATTGACTACTATAAAATATATCCAAGTTTCATTTCTAAAGTATTGTTCCTTAAGATATACTAAAAACGTTGCTGAAATGTGAGGTGCACACTCACTTTCGTGAGATACTGTATACACTACTGTTCAAAAGTTTAGGGTCAGTAAGATTTTGTGTTTTTGAACAAAGCCTTTTAGGCTCACTAAATCTTCATTTATTTAATATAAAATAAAGTAAAAATTGATAGTTTTCCAATATATTGTAATATATTCCTGTGATAACAAAACTGAATTTTCAGCAGCCAATACTCCAGTCTTCAGTGTCACTCATTATTTCAGAAATTATTCTAATTTTATTTGGTGCTCTAGAAACATTTCTTACAATAATAAAAAGTGAAAACAGTTGTGCTGCTTAATATTTTTCCGGAAAGCATGACACAATTTTTTTCAGGATTCTCCTTAGTCCTTTTCTCTTGATGAGTGTACTGTAAATGCGTGTAACTCATTAGCATTCCTTATCCTCTAGCTCAGGGATAGGCAACATCGGTCCTGGAGTGCCGATGTCCTGCAGAGTTTAGATCCAAACTTGAACAAAAACCTCACCTGCCTGTAGCCCTTGTAATCCGGAAGACCTTGATTAGCTTGTTCAGGTGTGTCTGATTAGGGTTGGAGCTAAACTCTACAGGTCGTCGGCACTCCAGGACTGACCTTGCCTACCCCTGCTCTAGCTGATAATTTCCATCAGTGCAAGGAAAAAAAACTATATTTAGGCACTTGCTAGCAATCGTCATTTTAAACATATGGAAAAGCCTAAAAGGAGCACAAAACTTCCATGGCCTTATGGAATAGAAAAATGTCCAGTGATAGCACACTTCAGAATCTCAGTGGATGTAGCAGGAGTCTTTTACCTACTATATCATGAGTACCAAGTATGCAAAAATTAGCGATGCACCAAAATGAAAATTCTGGATGCACTTGGAAGAAGAAGTTGCATAGGCTTATGTCGCATATTATTATTACATTCGCAAATGGGCTAAAATGCCGGTAAACCAAAATGTTATTATAAACACAGCTATTAGTTTCCTTCTCACCACAACAAATCCTCTTAAGGCCAACTAACTAAATTATTAACCATACAGCTATCACTGCATGGGTTGATTTTATAGTAAAAAGCCAGCTGACTTCACAAAAATGTCAAACTTCTCCAGAGGCATCACTGATGGGACAAATCCTAAAAGATTACACATTCAAATAGCCTAAATGACCTCACTGCAAAGCACTTTAAAGCGGTTCAGACAGAGAACACAGCATAGAAACTGTGACCAATCAAACCAACCCATATAGCAGGGGTACTCAAATTACATGGCTTGGGGGCCACTTTCAGATCTGGCAAGAGTAATCATACTTCATGTGGCTAAAAATGTGGTTGTTCTTACACGAATATGCAGTCACCAACAACCGCTGCTACATCACCTCCTTCATTAAAGCAGTCATAAGTGAATGATTCATGTATAAACATTACACTTTGAATATGCCACAAAAGTCCCTAATCTATTGTGATACTATGCCCAATAACCAATAAATGGCCAAAGATGCTCATCTATACAATGTTGTGTTCAAAAATGTAAACATGCTAAAAATAAAATAAATTGTTCTAAAGGGGTCATCGGTTGCAAAGTTCACTTTTACATGTTGTTTGAACATTAATGCGTGTTGGCAGTGTATGTACACATCTACCCTATAATGATAAAAATCCATACAGTGTTTTTTAATTATTCTGTAAAAATATCCCCTTTTTTTAAATCCAGCCATTCTCAGATGCCTGGATTTGGGAGGCCACTCCCACGATAGTTGACTGACATGAGCGTCTTACATCAGACCTTAAATCAGCAGTAACAGTCCAATCTCCATTGTTTCAATGGCAGAGCAGGGATGTAAATTAGACAAGAATATCTCAGATTGAGCGATTGAGGTGTTCTGTTGCTGGATGTAATAATGAACATTATGGTCGTCATTTACTCCCGACATCTGAGCCGCTGAAGATGCAGTGGATTACGTTTGTTTGTGAATGGAATGCGCCTCCCGATCTACGAATATCCATTTATGTTCGCGCAAATCATTCGTGACGCAGTTTCACTTACAGCAGAAGTGAGTATAAGAGTTTTTTATGTATCTTTGCGATCACCTTTCCTAATGACGTGCTAGTTAGCAAGTTTAGTGGCTAAACACGGCTAAAGTAAACAGGCTAGTCACTCCACAAAGAGAAGAAAGGGGCGGGGCGAGCAGAGCTCATTAACATTTAAAGCAAACTCGACCAGAACAGGATGATTTTTGCAGAGCTGATTTTGGCAAGGTAAAAAAGGTGTTATTTACCTACTACTGAGAAATTTTAACCAAAGCATGTTAAATACTTTTCATTAAGACCCTAAAGAATCATATCAACTTTTTGAAAATGGTCATCTGATGACCCCTTTAAAAGCTACAGGTTAATTTAGGCATCTAAATTTTATAAAGTACGGAAAACAGATTTTCATTTAGAGACAGCAAAAGATAATATAAAGTATTAGTACATTATTTGTATAAATGAAGAATAACTTTAGAATTAAATACTTTTATTTAGCAAGGAACATCATAGTTTCCACAAAATATTAATATATATTACATTATATACTCTATAATAAATTCTCAGGTCTGAATATGAAAAATAAGAAATGTTTCTAGAGCTTAAAATCAGAATATCAAAATGTTTTTCGAAGACTTAAGTAACAAAAAATGTAAAAAATGAATTTGCCACAGAAATAAATTAAATTAAAAAATATAAATCATTATTCAATTATAAAACATTATTTTTAAATTGCAGTATTTAACAAGATTATGTTTCTTTAGACTACTTTAAAAATGATCAACACCTAACTTTAGAATAGGGGTTATCTAATAACATTAAAAAAAACAAAAAAAAAAAAACACTAATATTTGTTGATAACCAAAGTGGTACTGGTATACTGTGCATCCATAAATTTTCATTTATTTCGCAACCTCATCTATATTGTAAACAAGTGACGAGAAAAAAGTAGAACAACAAGGCGTCTAAACTGCCAATGAATGACATTCCGTGAAATCAAATGTGAAGCAACATACCAGAACTTATCCAGTATAGACAAGTGTTAAACAAGGAAATGCAACTCACTAAAAAAAAAAAGAAAAAAAAAAAAAAAAAATCCAGACTGTGGTGTACAAGCCCCTCAGGGAGCTGGATCTACTTTGAGTACCACACACTTCAAACTGAAGAAGCTCTCGGTGGGACCAGGATGACGGTACACTAATGTGCACATCTGTGTGTAAGGCTGTTTGTATTTTTCACTAGATTCTCTCCAGCTGTATGAGTACATTACTGCATTCCACCTCTCCAGGAAGTCTAATGCATATTGATAGTGACTCCCTGATGCCCACAAATGGAATACAATATACCAGAAATCAAGCAAGAGACAGAGAGAGACCGAGAGAAAAGCCTTGTTTTCCAGGGTATAAAGTGAATTTAGTCACAAGTTGTCAGCTGAGATGCATTTACTGTTTCCACCATCTTCATTTGAACACTTTAAATTTAAAACACTGCTAACGAGGAGTCAATTACTGCTTTAAAGCGCATTGTGAAAAACCAAGGAAAAATATGGGTGAGGATTTAATGACAAAAACAGGTTGGCAGACCACTGCTATTATTTTCTTATTAATACACCAAAATACAAAACCGGTTAGCAAATTGAAAAGAGATTTTGTCAGACAGTCCTGCGATACTTATGCCACACTAAAATTTTAGACGTTATTTTCCTGACTGATAAAAATAGAGCTCATTTAGTTAAAAAGACTGATACAAATTGTTTGTAGTGCAACTGTATTATTTTGAGTTGAAGTTTCCTAAACCGGAAGTGCCATTTAAATTTCAGTAGACTAGTTTGGAAAAGGTGGATTCATGTACTACTACTATGTAATGAGGCCAAAAACTGTGCTCAAAGGCACAATGGAGGCAAGAGAAAGGAATTCTGTGTTTCATAAAGAGACTCTTTGAAACCAATGAAAGGAAGACTTACCCTGTGGATTTTGGGCTGCTTTTTCCACTGGACTGTGTGTGTGAGAGAGAGAGAGAGAGAGAGAGAGAGAGAGAGAGAGGCAATGATTAATAAGTGCATGGATTAATATGTGGCAAGCACACAAAAGATGACACAGCTTCACCTGAAACCCTTCTCTGCTAATGGCACTTCCAATATCCTTTTTTGGCGAATCAAGATTTGTTTGTGCAAATATTTGTACACATATAGTGAATGAGACCCATTGTTTGTAAATATCTTAAATTTTCATGGCATGTGTATGAACAAGTTTCGTAGCAATAATGATATTTTTCTCATAATTTTCTTACTCTCATGTCATTTCAAAACCATATTGCCGTAAAACACAAAACAACTGTAAAGAATCTTCAAATACTGAAGATCTTTTCATAAGTTTATAATGACCACATGGCGCTTACGGCACAGGTTTGAAGCCACAGAATTTTGCTACATTATGAGCGTTTATGAGTAAAATTTAAATCAGATTTTTCTGCTGAGAGACTTCAGATGGACCACCTTTATGGTGCTTTTCTGTTCCGTTTTGGAACTTGACAGCTCATGATCACCATAAAGTGTTGCTGTTGTCTTGTGTTCCATGAGGGGGAAAAAAAAAAAAAAAAAAATAAAAAAAAAACAGTTTTGAAACAACATAATGGTGACAAAATTAATGTTCATTTTTGGGTGAACTAAACTTTCTAACAACATTATAGTGGCAATGGAAGACAAAAATAAATAAATAAATAAAAAAACATGTAAAAAAAACAACAGGAGAGAACATAGCAAATATTAGATGAAAGAGTAGGCGAGGGGTTGAAATGCAGCCTGACCCAGCTCATTCATTCATAAAGAACAACCTTGTTATCATAGCAGCCTTTCAGAGTTCTCAGAGGACACAACCCTGTGTCATGACACTTTTATCCCCTTATATATACAGTACATTGGCTTTAGCACCCCTCTATTAGAGCCTATTTTGATGAGATCTTTCATTTTTTCCATCCCTGGTGGCAATCAAAACATAATCTCATCTAGTATATAGCATATTTTTTAAAACAAACTCTACAGTGATTCAGGGCAGTTTGAGCTTTGGAATAATATCAAATATTAAAACATTCCAACATGTATTTTTAACTTTCCTTTACACCTCAAGAGATTGCATCAGATTATCACCCCAATATGGCTACATTTGTTGTATAAACACAGAAGAGACGAGCAAGTAACCCCTACAAATTGCGGCTTTTATTACGTGTTTTCTGTTAACTTATAAAATTTTTGTAGTTCCACCCCTCTTCAGTGATACATTCATCTTCTGTCTTCCATTTGTATTTTCATAGCATGAAGGTCAAGCCGTACGAATGTATGAATTAACTGCTCATTTGGAAATCTTCCTAGTCTACTGACATGAGTTATAACATCCGTGTCGAACATTACAAAGGACATGATAACTTTTGTTAACTCTACAATAAGTATATGCACTTCACCGGCTAACCAATTTTCAACAGTGATGCTATAAAGCTACCACAAAATCTACATCTGCTAAGTCTACAGTATTAATCTTTTCCACAATTTATATTAATAGCAAAAACATCAAAATGATGAAATAACATAATGGAAGTATGGAAATTACATAGTAATCAAAAACAAAAAAAAACCTTATGCATTATGCAAGTTACCTTTGAGGTGGATGCTTATTACATGTATGCTCACTCTTTAACAACTCACTCTTCTGTTTCAATCTTTCCTTCTCTTTTTGTCAGATGTAAGCAGTTGTAAAAATTTTGTTTATTACTAGTTGCCATTTTGTCAGCTGACACAAAGCTGAATATGTTGTCAGATCAAGCTCACTGCCAGCACATCTGATGCACATACTTTCACTGACCCTCAAACAAACCTGAGTAAATAGCTAAAGACTACTGTCAACTCAAATTACATCCACTTTGGCCCCTATCAATGATATTCAACATCCAGTTTTACATTCACTTTTAGACATAGCCTATGTAGGTAATACCCAGATAAGATACTGACCTTTACAACGCAGGCAATGAAACACTAAACAGTGACAGCCAGGGCTGGACTGGCTGGTTTGACATGTAATGACTGAGTCTGAGAATGAACAACATTAACATTAAACTCTCCTGTTTACGCTAACAATTTGAATCTTCGGGAAGGTACTGTAATGATACAATGTGATACTTTGTTAGACTAGAAAATCAAGTAAGTACATCACAGAACTCTAACCAAATAAATCATAAAAACAGGACTTTGACCAGTATTCATTTCTTCTGATATATTTTTACTCATCATGCAAAAAAATCCATCAGTACTTTTTCAGGTGGTGAACCAAGACCAAGAAAAACTGTGGTCCAAAACCCCAAATCTGGACCAACTAGTACCAACTAGTTTAGATTTGGTATCTTCAGTCTATCAACAACAGATCCCTTGGAATTATTCACAGACCACCACAGTTTGAGACCAACTGGTACAGATAATTAGCACTGAACAAGGAAGAGAAAGTTCTACTCTGTTATTCATACAAGAACATTCCAAACTGGCAGACTGATACTGCAGAGCTCTTCTCTCTCATCCAGAACCCCTGCACATTTGCTTATAACATCCATGTTTGTAATTGGCCAAAAATGAGAAACACTTCATGTTGACTGTGTTTTGTTAAGTTAAAACCAAAACAAAAATCCTAAATGTAAAAACAGCAGTATGTATCCTGGGATGGACCTCTGCACCGCTCAATCTCCCTGACTATGATTAAGTTCAGACTGCCCTCAGTCTGAGCTTACTGAGCAGTAAAACATGAGATCTGTGTTACTCTCTACACAGTCCATGTTGAGCATTGTAGGATATTACACTGACACTCAAACTCACCTGTGATGTTGCCGTGAACATGTTACTTGATTGTTCTCGTCGCTGTGGCTAATAATGTTAGAGGATGGTGTGGGATCTGTTTTTGCCTCAGAATTGCTCCTGCCTCCTTGTCTGCTCAGAGCACTGCTATCTTTATTGTACCGACTTAGTACGGAGGAAGACTCTGTTTTCTTCGGCTCAGAGGTGTCTGTGGTTTCCTGTTGTTTTTCCCTCCGTGTACACAGGGATGAACTTTCCTCCAAGTTTGCGTACCGTTCTGCCAGCTCACGCCTTCTCTCCGCCTTGTAGCGAGCAATACGTTCAGCTTTGGAATCCAGAGATGAGCCTTGCAAAGAGTCCAGAGCATCCATCATATCTGACTCCAGTTACACGTACTTGGGCTGAGATATACACTACAACACGAAATAGTCCACTGCTCCAATGACTGATGGTGACAATGGGCGGTCCTGCTCACTTCTTAGCGGACAAAGAGTCTGCCGATACCATTCCACTGTTGAAAGAGACAAACAAAATGAGTTGCCTGTTCTTGAATTAAAAAAAAAAAAAAAAGAGGCTTTTGTTTAAGCACTGAATAAAGCAAGAAACAAAATAAAACAAGATTTTTTTTTTTTTCCTGGGACTGAATACAAAACACTAGCACGGTCGACACACCTACACTATAATCCTCCCTATGGCAGTTTTTTGTCAGCCAGGATTTGTCGAATGAAAGACTGTAAAGGAGAGAAGTGATCCTGCTGAAAGAAAACATGCAGAACTCCTGCCCACATTGCTGTGATTCTCATATTACTCTCAACAGTCCCAGAGAAAGATAAGGAGAAAGAGAGAGAGAGAGAGCGAGAGATTAACACCAAAGTGCACCCCACACACACAACAAGTGCTGTTTTTCAACACGTATAGTAGCATTACGGCGCACAGGCCGCCTTCTAAGAGGTCATTCACACAGAACAATTCAAGGAACACTCCACTTTTTTTGCCAATAGCTTAGCATAGATCATTGAATCAGATTAGACCGTTAGATCGAGTAAGATGCTAACGGTCTAATCGGATTCAATGATGTAAGTGGAGTGTTCCTTTCACACAGTCTCTGTTCAAAAACAGCTAGACATAAGCCTTGTTCAGACTGTCAGTCCAGCTCTTCTTTTTGTGCATATCTGAATGGAATCTGATCATATTAAGCAAGTAAATGGCAAAAAATTAATTACGATCTTCAAGCTACAGTGCATTCATGGTGGTCTAAAATCTTACATTGCGTTTCTGAAAATCCATTTCAGTCTGATCAAATTTTTGCTAATGTCCCTTTAATGTCCCTTTGCTGTCCCTTTGTGTATGCTGTTATTGTGGCATACCAACACAACGATGTTGCCATAAAAACCAATACAGATATTCCATTAGGTAAAAGAGCTCCACTGGACACACAAGTTGGATCTGAACGGTTGCGTTACACAGTGTGGATACATGTGGTTCAAGCTAATAATTTGATACTGAAAATATTTTAACATTTTAGACTTATTAATCAATGTTTCTGAGAATTTAATGAATTTCTCACTCTGTGTTTGAATAGTTTTTTCACTAAGCTTGTTGCAGAAGATATCTTAGAAAGCAGCATAATCATAATAGCTACATTCTGACCTCCATCTCAGGACTGCACCTATGCTGCATTACAAATACTCAAAGTAAGCCATTATACCAGGTACTAAGGTACTGAGTCATGGGCTGTGAAATCCATTCCCACTGAAGACCACCATGACCAAATGTAGGCATCACACAAGAACACACAAGTCTTTCTCCACAGATTTGTTTTTGTATCTTAAATGCAATCAAATACCAGCTCTACATGCCTATACTTGTCAGCATGAAGCAATTACAATCATATCAGTGTGTGTGTGTGTGTGTGTGTGTATGTGTGTGTGTCTGTAAACACTACTATGGGTGATAGAGGCTGCTGCTGTGAAAGACAAAGAATTATGTGCTGATGTTTGTGTTAGTGTGTGTTTGGAGGCACAAAGGGAAGTTATCATGGCCCTCCTGGATTCCTGCTGCAGGGTGCAGGGGTTAATGGGCCACATCTGGGACCTCACGTTTAATAGCTTCCACACATAGTAAGGGCGAGAAGGAGAAAGCCATACAGAAACAAAATGGAAGAATTTGGGTAACTATAATTGGAAGGAAAAGAAACAGTTTGTACACAAGAGAGAATACAAACAATACTGATGAATGAAGGGATCATGGGACAAAGGGAAAGGCGGATGGGAGGAGGGTGTTGAATGATGGGGTTAGAGAAACAAGGTAATAGCAGAATGACATCACCATGAGAGGAGCTGTAGTTTCCCATGACTAGGATGAGCGTCACAAATATGCCCCCATGTTCCCATAGCTTGACGGGTAGCTGAGTTGTAGAGACGAGAACTGCAGAACAGTTAATCATTTTCTTTTTTAGTGACCAAAATTATATGCAACACCTATTGTGAGTGTTAAGAGTTTTAAGAATATATTTATTTTAATATCCAAAGTATGTTTTCCTGCCATCAAAGCCTGCTGTTGATGCAATGGTCAAACAATATAACAACTCATACTTATTTTCCTGGTATTTTTCCAGGACCAGGACTAAATTTTTTTTGGTCTTAACATTCACACTGTTATTTTTAACATCAGACCTAAATATACAAACAAGGCATACATTTTGTAAGATAACTGAATACCCAATATCTGCTGTATGTGTGTACATACGGTGCCATTTTCACAGCTGATATCTCACAAAAGTTTATAAAACAAAGTAGTAAAGTAAAGCAGTCAAAACAGCGGCAGGAATTCCTGTGCTGCAAACAGGGACATCTGTTGCAAGTTGGCTGCAGTTCCAAATCCTGTACTGAACTGTAATGGACAATATACTGTAGCTCCTATGACAAGAAGAACCAGGTATGCTTTAGCATTCTAACCTTTATAGGGTTGCGTGTAATGACATTGCATCCTGTTTTTGGTTTGTTTAGATATCTTTGGTCCATGTTGCATTGAAATTTTTATATTATATATTATTTATATTATTTATTTATTATTTCATTAGATGCAGACTGAGACCCACCTTCTCAGTGCAACTTAGGACACAACACCAGGAAAGTCCGCTAGTTCACTTGCTTTGGTCTGGACCAAATACAATGTTGCTTTTTTTTTTTTTTTTTTTAGGGTGCGGTTCGCTTTCACACTGCCCTTTTTGCAAGTGAACCAGAAACTGTAAACAAAACCACACGTGTGCTTAAGGTAATTTATTCATTCATTAGTTCATCCATTCAACCGTACCAGAGCTCATTTGGAACCAGACCGAGACCACCTCTTCAGCTGGGTCTCGATATGTTTGTCTGGTTCGCACCTCAGTGCGACTGTATGTACACCTGCCCAAAAGATCCGCACCAAAGGGGGAAATGAACTTGACTGATTCAGTCAAACCAAACAAGACGTGTGAATAAACCCTTAGCCCACTTGTTTGGTGCACACCAGTGTTCAGATGGCAGTATTACACTTATTCAAATCAACCACACTAACAGAATAATTGCATTGGTCAGGGTTCATTTTAATTTTACCAACCTGCCAAGTGTGAACACAGCCTTAAGGCGAACCACCACAGGAGCCTTTAGCATCAACCAGTGTGTATTTATCTGGACATATGTCAAGGTCTGGTTACAAAGCATGAAGTAGGGATAAATCATATCCTTTCAGTTTAAACTACTGCAGATGGTAAAAATTAAAATTCAAAAATGTGAATGTCCGAAGACCTCAAGCAGTAAAATATATAATAAAACCATAAAAAAAGTCATAAAATCATCATGTTGATGAACATGAGCAAAAAACGCCAAAAACAACTGAAACCATAATTCACAATTCTCCTTCCAACAGAGTAAACCCCATGAGAGGCAAAACAGCTTACACTGGCTCTATGATTAGAAGTGTACGTAATTCTACAAGTCATCTAGGGGTCCACTGTGTGCTTCTTGCAATTACCTATAAAGGAGTGCTAAAACCAAGCACTCACTTGCTTAGAAAACTGTTTTTTTACACATTCATGGGAAGAACATTTTCAGATATGAGGAATTTGCAAACACATCAGCAGAGCAGAAAATTAAAGTTACTATGAGAACTCACAACTGACATGGGAGTTAAATTTACTATGTAAACATACTGAAACCAAAAACAACAGAAATCAGAACTTCCTTGTTCCTCCTCAGGTACATTTAATAAAAATAAGCTGCAAATCTGTCGCACTCCAGACGTTTGGTAATCATGCACAGTGATCAATGTGTGAGATGCCGATAAAGAATGAACAAATGACTAAATATTTCAAAGGCTGAAAACACTTCTTCTAAAAACACAAATTCTGGGTTCTTCAAAGACTTACTGATATATCACAAATAGTCATGTCACATCTGTTGATGTCTTGCAATCTCAAATAATATAGCCCTAGAGAACTGTCCGGATGTTTGTGACCTTTGATGTCTGAAGTCACAATGGAAGAGAGAGGAAGTGTTGCCTGAAAAGCAGCTTCCCTTGTAATATCCTGAAATCACGCAGGGCCAGTGGACCTATGTTTAACATAATATTTGGGAATATGTAACATTTATATCATTGCATAACAGTTAATCCTCGCTCATAATTTTCAGGAGGCTAAAGTGGCAGGGAGGAACACTACCAGATTTCCCCTGACACCAAATCTACAGGCAATATTTTCCCTTCCATTTCACAACAGAGAACAACTTCCTCAGATATACTGGACCACCAGCACTGAGGAAAAACTCCCCCTGTACTGCAGGGTGAAGCGAAAATTACCCACGTGTCATTCCAAACCTGTATGATGTTCTTTCTTCTGTAGAACACAAAACATGACATCTAAAAAATGTTCTCTTACATACAACAAAAGAGGATGGGACATGCAGTTTACAGGCTCCAGAAAGGACAACAAACACCATGAAAGAAAGTACTCTTCAAGTTTCCTGAAGTCATATATTTGTGTTAAGAACAGCCTGAATTTTAAGCTGTTATTTAGTGACAATCTTGTAATAACAATTTAATTGTTACTTACAGTGTAGTTGCTTATACACTCTTAAAAATAAAGGTTCCAAAAGGGTGTTTTTGCAGTGATGCCATTCAAGAAAAATGTTTGGTTCCCCAAAGAACTTTTCAGTGAGCAGTTCCTATAACCACTTCTAAGAACATTTTAAAAAACTAAAGAACCTTTTCTGACTATAAATAACCTTTTCTGCAATTGATTGCTTCCATGGATGTTCAAGGTTTTTCATAGAACCACTAATGCCCAAAAATAACCTTTATTTTTAAGAGTGTACAGTATTCTTATATATTCTATATGATGTCTAGGGCTGCCCCCTAATAGTTGACCAAATTTTTTTAGTCGCTTAGTCACCGAAAAATAAATAAATAAATAAAATAAAAGTGGCGAAGTCTCGCAGTCCCTGTGAACTTGAGTGCTAAACTTCAAAACTCCATGTATACTTGCCTTACAGACATGAAAAACATATATATAGAGAGTGAAGTGTCTACTTTTGGATTAACCAATTCAAACAAAAACAAATATTCTCAAACTATGTAATGCTTATGAAACGTGCCTACAGGCGCATCGCTGCTACGGAGATGAGTCAGTGCTGCTGATTTCATCTCTTAAATGCCAAAAACAAATAAAGCACTAGTTTATCAATAAATCATGAAAACGTTAATGAGGTCTTTTTTTCTGTTTTTCCAAAACACATTCTTAATTATTATACTGTATCTGCCGGTGTGCTGTGGCAAGCTTTATTTTAAGCACTTGCGTGCTTATTAGGCTATGTAGGCAATTAAAGGTTCATGGTTTATTAATAAATGTGCGACTAATAGTCGACTTATGTTTAAAATTAATGACTACTAATCGACCAGAAAAATCTTTTGTTGAGGGATGATATCTATGTTTTTCATGTCTTATTTTGTAATTTGTCACAGTCATGGTTCCTGCTGTTCAGTCAAGTAATTCCCTGTTCCTCACAGTGTTGCCAACTTAGCGACTTTGTCGTTAGATTTAGCGACTTTTCAGACCCCCTTGGCGACTTTTTTTTTTTTTTTTTCCAAAAAAGCACCTAGCGACAAATCTAGTGACTTCTTGGACAACCTTATTTTGTTTCTGAGACTCTCCGGTACTGCCGCACGAACGCAAGGTCTTGGTTTCCTGGCGCGCATACACCTCTCTCTACGTCTGCTCTGTTCAGTGAGTGGCAGAGAGGAGCAGCGCTTTAGGTTAAAATAGATAGTCTGTTGCTTCTAACTCTATTTTACATGCAAGTATAGCCGAAATCACAGCACAGCCATTGTCCTAATCGTATGAGTATTTGAATGAGGATTTTAGTGCAGATTAATATCTTCGAGAGCTGGTTATGTAGTCTTATGAATGGGCCGCGTTTCAATCAGTATTTCATATTCATCCCGGTGTCTGACAACAGAAACAGTAAAAAAAAAAATATATATTATATATATATATATATATATATATATATATAAATATATTTGGCTGAATTAAAATGCAGTAGAGGGGCAAGACAATACGACGCACTGACGGCATGAATATGCTAATTAGCGTATGATGTAATCTAGACATTTAGCAACTTTTCAAGCAGGGTTTAGCTACTTTCCATTAAAAGAAGTTGGCAACACTGGTTCCTCATGTGATCATGTTACATTGCTCCTTTGCTTTATGTGTCTTGTTTTTTTTGGTTTGTCTTGTAATGTTGTCAAGGACCAAGAATTATCATCAGAACATTAGATTTCGTTTTGTCATTATTAACGTAAAACTAGAGTGGGTTTTTTTGATTATTAAGCACATTTATTCTTGATTACAACCTTGCATGAGTTTGGTGCAAATTGGTTTTAAATGTAATCCTGTACCATTTAAGATTAGCCTATAAGGCTCTAACACATTCCTGTCAGGATCTGTGATCCTGATATCAGTATCTGTCAGGGCTAATTAGACCTGAGGCTAAATCTACTCAGTGACCTGCTTTGTTGGAGGTGCCTTTGGGTGTGTTTATTTGCTTGGAACACTGAGCACCACAGTGAGCACTACCTAGCATTCTTATTGTGGGTGCAATTCACTGTGCTGATGACAAAAAAATTAATATTGTTAGCAACCCAGAAATACATAAAGAAAGCTTTTGATAAGCTCTGATATGTCAATAAGGACTGGGCAGTAATGTTGACACTGGGCAGTGATATGTCTACCATAAACCTCCAGCAAATCTCAATGCAAATAAGTGACAGGCTTCAGTATGCCATATATTGATCCTTCTGTACACAGAAAAATAATATAGACTCAAAAACACTACATGGGGATGGGTAACAAGGTTGACAAATTTTTAATGTTTTTTTAAAAATACTTTTAGGACTAAGAAAATTAATGTGTTAATTTCTACGGTGTTTAACACATAAAACAACAAAAAAAACATGAATTAAATTAAAATTGACATTAAATAAATTTACAGATTTTTTTTTTCTACTTCCCGAGGATACACTTCTGTTTCCTTCATTTATTTTTCTAATTGTTTCTACACTGGATGATTAACTGTGTAAGCATAATTACGATTAAAGAAAACTAGGCAATTAATTATACAGGGCTAATTCAGATTAGTTGACCAATTGTTCAGGCAACCCACCAACTAGTGCATATTTCAACTATACACAATTAACAATTACTTTGGGAGAAAAATCTAATAGTAATTTTTCTGATAAAATTAATTTTGATTTTTGATTTTTCTGATAATAAAAAAAGAGCTAGATTGTAAATGACAATGAGTATAAAGCATGTAAATGAACATGCTATGATTATTATTTATTTTTGTTATCAAATATCAAATTTTCATATGCTGCTTCATGTTCACCAATGAAACAATGTTCATATTAAAGGGTAACCAAAGTAAATGTAACCATGTAAGGCCATTATATATATATATATATATATATATATATATATATATATATATATTAAGTGCAATTAAAGGTTAAAATCACATCACATTACATTCTAACGTTGTAACATTACAATCTCAAAAAAAAAAAAAAAAAAAAAAAAAAAAAAAAAGAAATAAATAAAGCAGAAGTTAAATTCATTAAATTAAAAAAAAAAAACAAAAACAAAAACAAAAACAAAAAAACAACACACAAACTAAT
This sequence comes from Cirrhinus mrigala, assembly GCA_036247105.1. Classification (NCBI taxonomy): domain Eukaryota; kingdom Metazoa; phylum Chordata; class Actinopteri; order Cypriniformes; family Cyprinidae; genus Cirrhinus; species Cirrhinus mrigala. Next base: position 21,012,668 of record CM070018.1, read on the forward strand.
TGTATTACGCTATTTTGATTACCCCATTACAGTCACTTTACAGTTAGTGCTATTATAAAAATCCACTTACTTGCAGGTTGCATTTTTTTGTCCAACTACAAATATTGTATCAAAATTTATATTTTAGCCAGAATTGGGCCTATTGTGCTCTTTCTGTTTGGCATGCATGCAGTCAGTGTTGCTCATATACTGAAGGCTGAGAGTTTAGCAAAGACTCTCATGCAGAACACTTATCCATGCCTGACAGGAAAATGGACTTTCATGACTTTCTAACACTTACAGATGGAGGATATATCTGTGAAATGTAAACGCTTAAACACATTAAACAGTGCAAGTAGCCTATCTGTCAGCACATTTATCTGTCAGAGCATCTGACAAAGTAAGCTGCTTTAAACTATATGTGTAAAATAACTCAATATCTTACAAGTTATTTTAAAGTCCTTAATGTAAAGCATGTCTCATGTTTAGGAAAAATTGGATTATGCACTTTCCCCAAAGCAGCTCACTCTGTCCTCTGTTACTTCTCAGATGCTCTTTTATTAAACTACTGTAGGCCTATATCGATAGGTATGGCCTCATTCCATATTGTTTGTAAAAAATATATTATATTCAGTACAAATTTTATATATACGCCCAGGCTTATTCTCCACTCCAAAACACTCCTAAATCCTTTGAAATTTGATTATTGCACTAAGCCATATCATGGTTACATTAATCAGTCAGGTTTATAATTAACTTCTACAAGGCCCAACGTGTAACATTCACCAAGGAAGGAAGAAGACCCAATGAAGGACTTGACAGCAGACAGGACTTGAAATGCCATATACCATAAACAGTCCACACATCGCATTGCACAGAAATCCAACAGGCACACTGAAACATGGCTTTTAAAGAGTGAGAGTGTGGCTGTGTGGTGAGCGTAGGTCACCATGGGTCAGGTGACAGGCCGTTTGGAGGTGAGGCACAGCGTGCACCATCAGCCTGTATTTCCAATAACATTATCCAACAACGGCATGTGCTAAGCTAAGCTGTGACTTAGACATTAAACAGTCTACAATAAAAGCAGCACCAACACTGCTCTATTGGGAAGTGTGTATTTAATAAGTCATATGTAACCTGCACATACTATCTGATAATAATGCACCATCATGTGATTTGAAATCAAAAAGTCTTTTACAAAACATGAATTTAATGAATGCTTAATGAATAAAAACTCTTCACGTGTGTGTAGGCTTGGGCGGTAATACGGTAATATGGTATACCGCGGGATCTAAAAATAGCAACGGTATCAGTTTCAATACCGTTATACCGTCATAAAAAAAACAATGCACTTATATAGGAGACAAGGATTAAGTATTAAATATAATTTATTTAATGCCTAAAAATGCGTATGCGTGGTTGTCATCACGTGACAGCGTGGAAGCAAAAGAGAGAGGTGGGGAAAGATGGCGAGTCGCGCACCAAGTGAACTGGTCTCGAAAAAGAACACAACTTCTGCAGTTTGGCAGTATTTCGGGTTTCGACGTTCATTTCGGTTATTTTTCCTAGCCGACGCTTGTTAACCGATTATTAACCGACAAGATTATTTTAAATTAGAATTTAATTATTTTAGAAAGGATAAGTGACTGTGACCCGTTAAAATACCAACATTTGTTTTCCGGGATTAATTTTACATGCGCAAAAAGCAGCAAACAACAGAACATGAGGATTGACATGGACACGTTGCATCACCTGCAGCGCTTCTGCGAATGGAGAAAAACATAATAAAGCTAGGATATATATATATATATATATATATATATATATATATATATATATATAAATAAATAATGAATGAATAGGCCTATAAGATAAATATTTTTACTTAATAAAACAAACGAACAAAAAAAGTGCAACAAGTAGCTAGTATGCAGAGTTTTGGTTCATTTTTGTGCTGCACGAAAGGAAGACGGCTGAAAGGGGCATCCTATTTTTCTTTATTTTACAAACAGCAAACCGTTTACAGTTTCGATTATCTGTAATCGGTTTCCCTGTTAGAAGGAAAAAAATCAAGTGATTGCGCTGGCGCCGCACGCGCACACACAATCAGCCAAAAATATGGAAGAAGAAAAAAAAAAAAAAAAAAAAAAAAAAAAAATTCACACTGCTTAATCGTTATCAACGTACTGCCGTGATATTATGCCAAACATTTTTTTATGTGGATATTGTAATGCGATAAGTACAAAACCAGGTTTACATAATAAATAATATTTTAGCATTCAAATACATCTTGAATACGGAGACATTTGGATTTGTGTCGTATGAGAGACCCAGTGTTAGTTTCAGTTTCGCTTTAGCCTAAATGGTTTCGTTTTGGCTTGTCGCCTAGCTTCTTATATTTTTCATTCTTGTTCTTTTCTAAATACTGTTAAATTGAAAGGATTCTTTTGTGGAGTGAGGGGAACTAAAATAGCCTAGCCTATGTTTATAGTGTATTGTAAATATTTCGCATCGACACCAGGTCTTTCTGAACGTAATAATAAAATGCGACTTAACGTTATAGGCCTGAAAAAAAAGACCTTTTAAACCGTTTAACTGATTGTATTAATCGATCAAAATTCTTTCTGTCGGTTAACGGTTAACCGCTTCCCTGGACTATTGCTTTGCAATACTTTTTAGAATATGGATGATGTTTATGTTAATTCAACTCTGGTTGACTGTTGTGGGTCTATTTGCACTTTTTTATAAGCTGCTCTTCTTTGTTATTAAAAGTTGTTCAGGCGGTGTGATTTAATTTAATTGATTTGTGTGCGCGTCTCTGCGCGAAAACTGTTCTGGATGTTTATGTTAATTTAATTCTGCTTAACTGTTGTATTTGCACTTTTTTATAAACTGCTATTTGTTGCTAATAAAAGTTGTTAATATTGTTGTGCATGTTATTTTGTTATTGTTTCAGTATTAGTGTTTGGTATTCACTTTCTGAACGGTTTAGGCACAAGCCAACAGTTTGGTGACGCTGTCTGAGCCTTACGTCATATTTTTTTTTTATTATTCACGGTAATACCGTATACCGAGGTAAAATAGGGAGGAGGTTTGACGGTATCAAAATTTGGATACCGCCCAAGCCTACATGTGTGTGTGTGCGTGTAGTTAGTTGCTTTGAATAACACCATAACACCATCTGCTACAGCTTGCTTCCACAGACAGAATGACAGACAGTCCTCCCTTTCCTCCATTGTTTTCCCACAAAGCTAGATTTACTCACAGGGAATGAAAAAAAAAATTCACTGAGCACAAACAGGCCTAACCTGACAGATTTGCTTCAAGTCACACATAATGACACCAATCCAGTCTGTAAAAGTCATGAATATGGATAAAAAAATTCTTAAATTGAGGTTTAACAAGACACATTTTCCCCTCAAACTAAGTATGAACCACAGGAACATGCACCCTGAGAGGCTACACATACTACAAAGAAAGACACTGGCTGACCATCCTGTCCATGTAGGGTACTGTCCTGTTTGCTACAATCCCTGACAAGCCAGGCATTGGAGAAAAAAAAAATAAGTACAAAGTCAATGTAGCTTTCACCTCATTACTGCCTCTGAGATCCTGCTCATTTCTCTAAGCTATCGCAAACATAACCCTGTCAGATTATTTTCTAGTGGATAAGCACACAGAGACACCGTAATGAATTGTGGCAGGCTACAAGAGCAGGGAGAAAGATAACAGGCCTTGTCTTAATACAGTGATCACCCAATACTACACAGAGCTGTAGGGTACAGGCATTCCAGATCGTTCATTTTGCTGATGAGTTTCCCAGCTGCCTCAGTAAAGCCTGAAAACTGAAGACTCTTAAGAAATAGTCCACGGAGAAAAAGAATAGGAAATTGTCCATGAAAAAGAAACGGGAGCGGTGAAAAAAGAAATGTAATGCTTTTTTTCCTCGATCATGGGGTGTCCCAAGAGCATCTGGAAGACGGTCAGAGTGAGATGTAAAACTGATATATTCCTGATGAAATGGGAATTCCATAATTAAGCTTAGCAGCTGTGATACTAAGTAATGCAACTATGTAATATGGTAACTGTGCACAAGCAAACAAGCTCAGGCATTTAGTGGGTTGTCTTTCCACATACTGTATTTTCAACACAGCTGGGAACTTCTGCAAACACGTCCTTTAGCTTAAATATGCCCAAACACATGTGAGAATTACACTGAACATCTCCACCCGAGGAAAAAAAAAAACAGTGATGAACTCTATCACCCACACATAACTGAAACCCGTGTTTTTTTTTTTTGTTTGTTTGTTTGTTTGTTTTTTTTGCACCATAATTTTCACTGGTTAAAAAAGAAAGAAAGAAAGAAAGAAAGAAAACAATGAGATAGAGAAGTGTATTTGTGTCGCAAAAAATGCAATAAAAACCATTACAGTATATCCTGCATTTCCTAATTGCAGTCTTATCAGCATGACCAGCATGTTCACTTAGCTGTGAATCTCTTAGAGAATTGTGACACTCAACAAGACCCACAATTGCCTCTGACATTAGGAGGGAGAGGATGGCCAATTATTCATCTAACAACCAGTTCCTTAAGATTAGTCTTAGATAGGATTGTACAATACTGACAGTGCATTGCGCTTTAGCAATAAATCATCTTTGAGAATTTTCATCTCAAAATAACAGCCCCCCATACTGCACAGCTGTTGTCTGACTTTAAAAAATACTCAATGTTATTATGCATTGATCTACAGATCTCCAATGATGTTTGTACAACAATAGGTTACAGGTATTTAGCCTATTTATTTAAATTTTGAAAATAAAGTAAGGTTTTGGGATCTCATAGAGCTTTTATGAGAATAAAGTCACAAAGTCACAAAACATCAAGAATAAAGATTTACTATAATACAATTATAGGGGTAACGCTAAGAATTTTTTTGTATATTGGTTCTGATTTTTAAGTGCCCTACCAAAATTTTTACTGGCCCTGTTACAAAACTCTCTGAATGAATAAATAAATTAATTGAAATGGGCATTGTTTTCACTGGTTTGACATATAACCTTGTATTATTATGAATAAGATAGTTACAACAACAAAATAGGTATCAGTGAAATTTCACAATTCTTAACTCTAATTTAACACTGCAAAAAAAACTACTAGATTAACTAAGTTCAAACATTATTAAAGACAAGTAAACAGTCAGTAATAAAATAAGAACGAATAGACAAATCAGATGCAGTAGTACAAAAAATACTTTAGAACAAAGATACAAAAGAAATAAGCAGTACTTTTGTCTGTCGAATAGTACAGGTAAGAAATATTACAGAAATTGAACAACCAACTGTAAAATGATACTGGAGTCTTCCCTGTATAAATTAAATACAGATTCATCTTTAAAGCTACAAAAGTTATTCAGTCTTTAATTTGTTGTTTGATTAGCATTAAGAAAACCGAGAGCAGCAAGTACATTATAGGCTGTTCTCACATTATGACCTAATGGATGGATCTAATACACCGACACATTTGATTTCTTTTTTCCGTTTATGTTCATTTAAGACATAACCAACTGTTTATAACGATACTCACAAAGCCAAATATTTTGACATAATTTGATGTATTTTATACAATTCAGTATTTGTACATTATCAGAGATCATCAGAATGAGCACGAGTACCAAGTTAAGACATTTTGTGCTTAAATCCTTTTATGTTTAGATCTGCGAAACATAAACATGTGCAAATGGTAAACCTTCGAAAACCTCAACAATTCTGTCAACTGTCTCAAGAGTCTTTATACACAGGGCCATTATACCTCAACCAAACCCCATTAGGGATATGCAAAAATCTGCACATTTTCAAAGCTGACCTAGTTGTTAGGCTGTCTGAATTATTTTAAAATATGTAGTTTTGCACATTTCTATTCATTCCACTGACACCCCATTATTATCATTTAACAGTGCTAATAAACTATTAGAATGGCTCAGCACAATGCAGCTCAAGCTCTATACATAAGAGCTCCTGATACTACACAGCGTCAAACCCCCCACTTGAGCCTGTGTAAATATTTACTGTAGGGAAGTTTCTAACACTCATTACTGTCAGTGGCCAGGAAATGGAGAGGTGGGACATAGAGCAGACAGACAGAGATAGAAAGAAATATCAGGTTCCTGTTGAACAATGTTCTCTACTGCAAAAAGAAAAGTTTACCTCTGACCTTTCCACAATTAAGGTGTGATTAATAAGAAGTGATATCTTCAGGACTGCAACAAACAGCCTTGTATTGAAGAATGCTGTATTTACAATGGTAATGTTGTGTATTCTGCAGCATTTGCATGCCCTGACATGTATAAACACTCTACAAATATAAATAGAGAATATCTAAAACAGTTTGTGAGATGCAATGCTATAAAGTAAATAAACAATCTCTCCGTCATTTACTCTTATGCTTAGCTTATCATACGCGTTTGCTACATTAGTAAGGCACTATAGTTTCCGCGATGCAGAAAACACAGACAGAATTGCAGAACCCCCAGTCATAAAAACAGGTCAGTTCACTTAAATCAAATTGCGATATAGATTAGTGTGAATATTAAACTGCATAAAACACTATTTAAACATGAATCCATGTTCTGCATGTTCAATATTCAGATATATATTCTGTTTATGTATGTACTGTATTCTGTATTAATGGGAAGTACAAATGGGAAGTGTGTCCAAACTTTTGACTGGTACTGTACTGTAATATATACATAAAGGATACTGGCTGATATATCGATATTAGCCTTTTTTTTTTACTCCTGAATACCGGTATCGTCCCCAAAAACCCATATTGGACAGACACTACTTTAAACGTTAAGCATACAGAGTTAAATGTTAAACAACACCAACCTTGGCATTAGGTGAGTCACACAGATTTTCATTTGTACGGTCTAACTGTTATATTAACAAGTCAACGAGAGTATTTTTCATGTTTATCCGTTTAGCTCAGTTTGTTTTGTCTTGTCCTGCCTGTTCCTGCCTGACTGATAATCGTCAACGGTCTACATCTGTCCTCTGCTGACTTCTGCCTGGATTTGATTTTCCTAAGCACTGCCAGCTCAAGTCTCTTGAGGTTTGGTCAGACCTGGTTCAAGCAAAAGTAAAGTGCACCCTCACCTGAAGCTGTTGGACACTGGCAAAACAGATCTATCCAGTGCGTGTTTGTGCTTATGCTCTGAGGCGGCTTCAAAGGTTTCTATTTACAATGGGCCTCATTCATGAAACTTGCATAAATATATGAGTAAATTCTGAGTTATTCTCCTCCGGATTCACAAACACTTTGTAAACGTCCAGTTTGATAGTTAAACATATGTTAAAGAATTCCAATCATTCATAAATAGGGCGCTCGTGCACGCTCGTTCTCAATTAGCATAATCCCCACCTTTTAATTACAGCTACGCAAATTGCGTGTCCAGAAACGCAGTGGAATATTTTAGTCTACTTTCTCAGGCTTGACTCCAGTACATTGCATAAATGCAAAGAAGACAATAAATATTGTGTGTCCACCAAAGAGTTTTTAGCCAGCTGAAAAAGTGTCAGGCGCTTTTCTTAAAATGACCAGCTGGTGGTGCCTGAAAACACTTGGGTGGCACAGCGTTTTTCCAACTGAGACGCTCTGGTTGCTATGATTTGAAATATCCACGGTGGCAACGTATTACTAGTATCTAATTTTTAAGAATTTTACTAAATAAAAAAAAAAGCAGTAACCAGTAATACTGACTTATTCATTGTTGTAGGCAGTCGTTGTACAAGTAGGATGATTGGTCGGTATTTGTCCCGCCCCTCCTTTATTTACGACTGGGTAAATAGTGACGGTGAAGAGCGCAGTGTTTTACAGTTATCAACTCAGATGGAAAAAAATAAATAAATAAATAAAAAATAAAAAAGAGGGTAAGGGCAAATGAACTTGTAATTAATATTGCAGTGCATCAAAATTCAGTGTCATCAGTTCGCCAAAAAGAACACAAAATGTTTTACTCACCATTTACACGTGGTAGGAAGCAGGTGTACATTTCTTTCGTACCAACTAACATTTTGAAATACGAACATTTTCATGAATACGAAAGTTTACGTCAAAGTGGCTTTACGAACGATTTACACAAAAATTCGTTCTGCTTGTGTTTCATGAATGAGGCCTAATGTGTTTTGTTGCATTGAGCAATGTAGCCAATCGAAGACATATTTGATTTCATAAACGCAATGACCAATGAAAGGTATTTAAGTAAGAATATATATGAAAATATGTTATTACCACTTAATACATAGCATTAACCATAGTATATTTTCAATCACTATTTGACCGCCTTTTCTGGGTATTTGAGGTTTGGGCTTCTTTCACGTCTCTCATATCAAACATGGAATGCTGTAATTGATGTTCTTGATGATTACTATTTAAAAAAACTATTGCATTCATAATGATTCTTTTCAGTTAATTGGCAGGGATAGTATTTTAGTTGTGCTTTTCTTTCTGACACCACTTTATAAATGTGATAACACTTTACAATAAGGTTCATTATTTAACTACTTTAGTTAACGTGAACCAAGAATGAACAATACTTGTTTATTAATCTTAATGTTAATTTAAACATTTACTAATGCATGATTAAAATCAAAATTTTTGCTTGTTAACATTAGTTAATGCACTGTGGATTAACATTAACTAACAATGAACGAAGTCATCAACTAACATTAACTAAGATTAATAAATATTGTAATAAATGTATTATTCATTGTTTGTTTATGTTAGTTAATACATTAACTCAGGGGTCACCAGACCCGGTCCCTGCAGAGTTTAGCTCCAACCCTAATCAAACACACCTGAACCAGCTAATCAAGGTCTTACTAGGTATACTTGAAACTTCCAGGCAGGTGTGTTCAGGAAAGTTGAAGGTAAACTCTGCAGGATACCGGCCCTCCAGGAACAAGTTTGGTGACCCCTGCATTAACTGGAACCTAACTGTAATGTGTTACCATAAATGTAATAGCCCAAAATCTATTAATATTTGCCTGCCCATATTGAGACATGCTAGCAGATGACATCTCCCCTAAAGACAGCTATTTAGCTATTTAACCGACACCACAACAGATTTCACCAGTTTGCAACAAAGACGCTTCTGTCAACCTCTGCTTTCACATAGATCAAAATAATCAAGCCCTGAGAGAAGAATCATGAGCTTTCAGATGCTCTGCTGGAACATGTTCTCTTCACTATTCTCCTCAGGCATTTAAGGCCTTGATTTTCTTTACAGGAACAGGTCTTTACCATGGTATGCAAGTGCATATTTGTGTTTTCATGTAATTAGTTGCTTAGTCTCTGTCTTACTGAGCTACATGCCCTAAGCTTCAGCTTTGTCAACTAGTCAGCTTTGTGTTCGCTGTAATAAGTTTTGCACTGACGTCTGTATAAAGCTCAGTCTAGTCTGGGCATGGAGCTATGTGGGACCTGATTGGTTCCGGTTGCCCTGAACTCTAGGAAACATGTTTGAGTGACAAACAGAATGACAGTCTGACTCAGGTTTTCATCTAGTTCATTCAGATGTTTTTAGTTAATTCAAGCATTCTTCTGGACTGTATCACTTGAAAAATCAAGCCTGAGCATTCCTGTTTTTCACTGATGGACTCAAATCTCCCCTTAGAGATAAATTAAAGGGGTTCTTACTTGATCTTTTGAGATTTAAGAGGTCTTTGTTCCACTTAAACATTCTGCAAGTTTCATATCTTAAAACATCATCCACATTATTACAAAACTCTACAAAATTATCTTGTTTGGATATTGTGCAGTGCACCTGTGATGTCACACAGGCAAATACATTTGCATATGACTGATCTTAAAGCAAGACATTAACAAATAGTTTTACATCTTTGCATCATATGCCTCACCCATTGGAGTTCAGTCACTTAACACCTGAAACCTGTCTATATGTGTGTGTGCAAAACTTTTTACAATTGTAAGTGAACCTTGAAGAAATTATTAAGAAATCATGTCATGACCCCTTTAAATACATCTAGCCATCACACTGCAATCCAGTTGAGTCTTGTCATGTTTTAACACAATAACACTGTCCATCCTATGACGTTATGCAAAGACAAATTTCAAGAACTATTTGCCTATTTGATTTTGTGGAAAAGACCAAGCCTGCTTAAGGCTCTAGATTCTACACTATAAATGAGGAACATGTCGTCTTATCTCAACAAAAAATAAAGTCAGATATATATATAAAAAAGACTCACTCATGTTAGCCATAACAAAACATTTACAGGAAACATTTCAAAAGAGACCTTTGGTTTTCAGTTGAATTAAGCAACACACTCCGCCCATCAGCTCTCTCTCACACACACAACAGCTGTGGCACTGATGCACATTTAAACAATATTAAACTAACAATATTGTTCAATTAAAAGCCTGTTCTGAATAGCACAGTTGCGATGATACAACATAAGATATGCAACTTTCAGTAAACACATCAATGAGAAATGTAACACATTTTGGATGAGATACTCACCATTATATGAACACAGCGAGTCACACAACGGCATAGACAGGCCCGAAGTATTTTACAAATAAAAAATTACATGTGAATTAACAGCCAAATACATAACATCTGATATCGCACAGCAATCTTTAGGTCTTTCGAGTCAGCGATACAGAGCACTGCCGGAATTAAAACACCGCATGTCCTTGTGGTGAAACACTAAAATATAACTTCACACTACTCCTGGAGTATTACCATAAAAACTCGCGCTAACACACTGTAGAAAGTCTTCGAAACGCAGCAGAACACGAGCGTGTCTGCTTATCCTGTTTGAAAGTTGAAATCCCACCCCTGTCCACGCCAGTAGTGGTTAGCATTTTGATTCATCCCAATGACTCGAATCTTTTGAATCGGTTAGCTCACTTAAAAGATTTGTTTGTTCAAAAACACTGATTCGGTAACGCACAAACAAACAAAAAACACACTCAATCATGCTAGTTCCCCTGTACGCAGTGTATAAGTTTAAAATTCTAATGCAATTCTAAACTGTTTGAATATAATGGTTGATAAGCTGCCCAATTTTAAATGTTACAAGACAATGTAATAGAGCCACGTTTCTACCAAAATGACAGAATTAATTCCAAGAGAGCAAAATGTTTATTTAAAATTACTTGGAGACTCTGAACAAAACAGTCTCTATTGATGGGTAATTCTGTTTTTAAATGATTGTGTCGGTAGCTTTTTGTCTCGATTCGTGTTTTCTTGTAGGGTGTCAACTTGATTGCGCCACCTGGTGTTGGCTTATACATACTGCACAAAATACGACTGCATGTTCAGGTCTGTTCATGTGAGTAGATATTCTGTTTGGCCTCAGATATTCTGTTTGGAAATAGATCTGAGCACAAACAAACAAACAAACAAAAACAATAAATAAATCTGTCTATCTGACATTCCCATTAATTGTTACAACACACAGCCAGCACAACAATACAAGAAAGATATGGACCATATTGATTTTCTATCCATTGCTCTTCACAGTTAAACCAGTTGTGGACAGGTATTCTTTGTGTTAAGTAAAATTTTATTTTTATTTTTATTATTATAATAATATTAATAACAATGTATGTTTTATTTTAGATTTTAAAATAAAACCAGTTCTTTTACATATATATATATATATATATATATATATATATATATATATATATATATATATATATATATATATATATATATATATATATATATATTCCAAAAGATTCTTGACATTCATGTATTTTTTTTTTTTTTTAAATAGTAAAAACTATAGTACTATCTGGTTTGTCTCTTGCTTCTTCAAGCTGCCAGAATCGACTCATTAGACCTATCAAAAATATCTGCGCAACATAATGACAAACATAATGGACAACCGTATCAATATTAAAGAAAGAAACACATGCATGCAAATTTCGTATTGTGAAATAAGGATTTATTTAATAATTATATGTAAGAAAAGTGTGCTACATGAGTCTCACGTGCTTATGTATTTTCATTGCCCATTTGTGCACAAAATGCTTTTACTTCAGCACAACACCCAACTGCAATATGGAAAACACAATATTAGTTTTTTTACATTTCTTTTCAAAAGAAAAAAATAAAAATAAAAATAAAGAAGATAATAATAATAAAATTAAATAAAGAAAATTAAATCACAGACTGATTGATCACCTTGTCTGAGACCATCTCAGGGCATCTCCAGTTGTAGAGGTAATACTGCTTGTGTACATCTCCTATTCTGAACTTAAGGGGCTCCAAAAAAGCTTTATTATCCATTACATCCAGAGCAGAGAACACATCAAACCTCCTCTGAACGGAAAAGCAGAGAGCACAAGGAATGATGAGACGAGCACAAACATTACATTTAAGGGAATCATCATGAATCTGCAGGACAGGGAAGTTTATGACTGATGGGCAGTAGGGTAGAGTGGGGGAAAACGCCCCGCTTAAGGACCATGTAATTTTTTTTTCTGTGAAACAAAAGTTAAAAGTGTTTAGAAAATGTATCCTAATTTTCGTGACAATTGCATCAATTATATACCAAGTATGAAAAATGTCCAGAGTTTTTATGTTATTACATTTTTAACAAATATTACATTTGTAATTTAATAGTAAATTTGTAATTACAGGCTACATTTTTAACAAATGTTAGATTTGTACCAAGGGGGAGCCCAGTATGACAAAGCAATTTGCTTTATACTTTTACAGCAAAATCAAAGTACAGGCAGTTTTAGCTTAAAATGAAAAAAAAAAAATGAATTCCAAAATTATAACAGCCTGTTTGAAAAGTTTTGTTAGTTGATGCTAACTGGCTAGCTTACTAGCTATCTGATGCTAACTTGAGATCATTTTTAAATACCCACCTTTTTCCTTAATGTAGAAGTAAGCCTGTGGTTAAGACTTCTAGTTCATAATTAAGATACAGTAATACATTAAAATAATATGTTAAGACACACCAATTTGGAATATCAAGCAGCAAAACGAGCTGTTTTGTACATTAGACCCATAAAATTTACAAATGGTGCGCCCACTCTTAGAGGAAGAAAATGGTGGATAAAGTCCAAATATTTTTATTCAGCCAACTAGTTAGAAAAACAAAGGATTTGATGTTCAGAACAGAGAAACTACAGTAATTAAACCACGCCCCCTGGGGGCGCTTTACCCCACGTGGCTGGGGGTAATAACACATGCTCCCTATCTACAGGCCTTACTATTCTTATATCATATTTAACTGTGATGTTCTACAAAACAACAAGCTTTAAAACACTTTTTTTCTTACTGCTAAAAATTAGATCAATTACTATGAAATCCATTTTCTCTCAGGTACATCACCAGTGCAAGTTTCATTGTGAATACTACATTACTCTTGTCAGCGTAGACCTTAGATACAATAAAAATTCATCTTGAATTTATCTAGTGGTTATTTTGAAAAAAACAGTATAGGGGGTGTTTTACCCCAAGGGGACATTTTCCCCCACTCTACCCTAAATGCCTAAATGTCTTCATTTGAGGGACAATCAATGTAGTCAGCAGTATTATGCTGATATATCCTTTGACCTACTGCTTTACAGATGATAAGGATGTCCTCCATTAGCTGCAGCAGCGGAGTGGCCTTGCTGATGCAATAGAGAACACAGGCTGCCTTCAGGCCTTTATGCACAGGGTGGTTCAGGGCCGTAAATGGAAGTGTGTAGAAACTCACCATGTCAGTTATGGTATCGGCCATGCTCTGCAAAAAAAAGTGGCATTAACGCAGGACATGACAGCTAGATGTCGTAATAAAATAGTTTAAAGACATTTCATCATACTGACCTCCACAACATATGTGTCAATCACACCATCTTGAGGCAGAAGCAAGTGCTCAACATCCTCCAGGGTCAGAGAAGGAGAGAGATGAAAAGCCTTTAGATGTTCTCTCAGAAGATCTTGAACCACTGGCACATCATGTATAGTCATGGGGCGAAGGCCTGTGGTTTTTGTTGTCTGTTGTTATAGATAACGAGGAGAGAGATTATTAGTGTAGTTAAAGGATGCGCAAAGTCCTTAGAATTTTCTTGGCATCGCAAAATTGACTCCAAACAGACCATACTGTGGTGGCAAAAAATCTTTTACACATACTGCAACACACACACACACACAAACATAGAATTTTATGACATTGTTTTCTTGATTTAAACATGTATGATGAAATAAATTACATCTAAATGGAAGCTTCGTACAAACTGATCACTGAAGAATCATGCAGCAGTTATATGAAACAGCACCCCTAATACATGAAGCAAGTTAGCTTTTGCAACATAAATATACAAATGCAAGCAGGTTATCATAAATATTGTTAGGGAAAGATGTCCATTGGAATATCGTTCATTAGAACTACAGTCCTTTAGAATCATCATGAATCTACAGGTCAGGGTAGTTTGGAGGTGGCTGATGGGCAGTAAATGTCTTCATATGAGGCACAATCAGTGTAGCTGCAGCTGTATTATGTTGATATATCCTTTGACCTACTGCTTTACAGATGGTAAGGATATAATATATATAAGGATATATATTGATATGAATGAAAGATATTTAACACAATTATTTTTTAACACGTTTGTAAAATCTGATAATATTAAGGTTTCATTCTGCTAAAGTTGGGGAATATATATGTATTTATTATATTGTCTATTATTATTATACAATATAATATTATATTGCTTGTGCAACTTGCTGTCATGTCACTGAGCTTATGTCTTTATTGCATGAAGCACTTTTAGCTAAGGTCAATGGCTTTGCTTGCAGCTATTGACGCGACATGATTTAATACAATCCACATAGCATCAGCTACTGACACAATGTCTTAGCTCTACTACACTCTGCTTCAGTCCAAAGATTTTGAGGGAATGGCATTCAGCGATGCTTTATAGAGCAGAGAATCCTGCCTCTATTTTGCATGGTCAAACACCATTGGCCAGTGAATTCTCACAGCTAGGATTTTATAGGGCTTCAGAGAAATGAGTTTCCCTACAGTGTTAGCTACTGATGCAATGTCTCGTCCCTCCTCGTAGGGAACCAAGGTTATGTTAGGCAGGTGCAGACATTATCCTGCCCCACTTTTATAATTATATAATAAAATTATAAATAACCACTAAATGAGATTTGATTAACTGCATATATATTGCTATATAGGTGTCCTGCAGAGTTTAGCTCCAACTTGCCTCAACACACCTGCCTGGAAGTTTCAAGTATACCTATTAAGACCTTGATTAGCTGGTTCAGGTGTGTTTGATTAAGGTTGAAGCTAAACTCTGTAGGACACCAGCCCTCCAGGACTGAGTGTGGTGACCCCTTCCCTACGATCTTGTGGGCTTAACGGACACACGCATGCGGCTGCCATTGCAAGTCTGCAGGCCCGCAGGTGCACATGAAGTGTGCCATTTGGAACAGGGCCATAGTTTGAATTGCAGAGAAACAGCCTTAGATCCATTTTGGCATTTTTCCATATCTCCTGACCACTAGGTGGCACTGTGCTGAAACTGTGCAGGTAAACTCAGGACATGGTTGTCATATCAAACTTAAAATTTGGTCTGAATACGATAAAGCATTGAGGAGATATAGCCTCAATGCTATACCTATATATAGTGTTATTAGAGAACGGTTGGGTCTATCAAAAAGCTTTTGACTACTTTTTGTTAAGACCATCGCTTTTTTACATAATGTCAAATATTTAACAAACGGTTTGATTGCCAGCAGTAGTTCTAGAGGCATAGTTGTACAACCTGGGGAGATATGGGGAAAATATGATATGAATATTGTGTGTGCGTGTGTGTGTGTGTGTGTGTGTGTGTGTGTGTGTGTGTGTGAAACATCATGTGATATACAAAGCGTAAAACACAATAGCACCACCTCGTGGCCGACTAGGGTGAGTCTTTGCCAGTCTCTCCCCAAATTGAGACCTAGCATCTGGCCAAGCCTCTAGGACTTACAGTTTGGTCTGCACAACCAGTTTTATGGCAGAATAATAATAATAATAATAACAATAATTCCAATTACAATTGGATTTTCAGTGCTTTCGTGCTTCATTTTCAAAATACTGCAGTTACTTAACAGCTTCAAATCATTAGGTCTTGGACCCTTAAACAAAGACAGTAAAAGCAAACAGAGTATAACGATTAAAAAAGAATGTGTCATGTTACATGATGGCCCTCAGGAGGGCAGTCTGACCTCAGGAAGCCGATTTAGCTTGACAGCACGCTGCAGGGTCATGTTACGAGTGAGAGAGGAGAAATTCAACTCAATCAGCTTGCGTGGGTTCAGTGACCTGTGCCAATACCTTTTAACAACCGTGGAGAGAAAAAAGTACTTAGTTTAAAATTGTACCACAAACAAATGAGCAGTGATTGTCTGAGAGAGTAAGAGAGATATCCTTGTAATTTTAATCATACCTACAACTGGCAATAGGTTTAGGTAAGACCACACTCGTGCTGTAGATTGCTTGAGATATACCCTGCTGATGGACCCGTCTGGTGAGCTCCTTGATTAGGACTGGTGCCACTCTTTTTGAGCGAAGTTTTTTGTGTACACAAAGGAAGTTCACCTCCACCATCTTCAGCTCTCTGCAGAGTATTTGTGTAATTTACATCAACCAAAATTGTTTAATAAATCATTTAGCCGACTGAGAAAATTCTGCACTTACGTGTCAAATACTTTAATAGTAGCAGGAATGGCACTTATGAAACCCACTAGTTTTTTACTGGACTTAACTCGAACTCCACAATGCCACTGTGATTGCCATCCAGGGGGGCACAGAGCCCTGCATTCCATAAAACATAAAGTCCATAAAACATGAAGACAAATAATAAGATTATAGTTACTGATGCAACTATATGTAAAAAAATAAAACACACCAGAGCAAGAACTGTGGAGAGTAGTGCAGACGAAGCGTGTTGTCATCCTCCTCTGTGTAGTTTTCATTCAGCAAGTCACACAGTTCTCTCAGCTGTAATTGCATAGATAATAAAATGACAGATAATTACATAGATAAGATTTTTTATTTATTTATTTATTTATTTTGGATGGCACAAACTTGCAGTGGTTGTCAATAGTCTATGCAACAGTTTTACTGCATTCCACAGAACATTCATTAAAAAAATTCCACTTGCTCCTACTACCAGGATGTGGAGGTGTCATTTTGCACCTGTATCTACAAAATGAGTTTTTGTACAAAATTTGTGATTTAATAATAATACAATAAGATTTTGAATTATTTTTGCAATGTTTAGTCTAGCGTTCTTGATGTTTATGTAAATGCTGCATGACTTTGATATGTTTAATGAGTGTGGACTGAACATTCAAGTAGCATTCCAAGCTGATGCGAGGAAACGGGGAAACAACACAAGAACTGACCAACAGCTTTTATGGTTGACAGGTAACTTTACTTTCTAAAAATCACACAAATAATATATCAAACTGTTCTTGATACATTCCCTAATTTATCATTCTAATTTTGTTCTTACACAATGTAATGTATATAAAAGATTTTCAACTTAAATATTTCGTTCATCGAGATCCAATGTGTGATAAGTGTTCCCTTCATTTTCCTTTTTGAGCAGTGCACTGCCACCTAATGGCTTTTCCTGGCTACAGCCCTACTTTTAAATTGATGCCTGGCATTGCATTTCTTATTTGTCGCAGTGGTGTATAAAGTACCTGAAAGCCATGCTTAAGTAAAAGCACAGATATCTTACCAGAAAATGAATTTGGTAGAAGTTGAAGTCACCGTTTAGAATATTAATTGAGTAAAAGTCTTAAAGTATGTGATATTTATTGTACTTAAGTACGTAAACTATTATTATTATTTTTTTAATCTTAAACGTACATAAGTATTGGAAGTGAAAGTACAAGTAAATACAAAATGAAAAAGAAGCAAATAAATATAAAATGTTCGTACACAGTTTGAGTAGCAAGATTGTGTTCAGTTTTAACTCTTTCTTCCATTTTGTGTTTTGGGTAAGAATAAGAAGCACTTCGTCCGGTACTTAGGTGTCTTTCATTTCAACATAAGAAAACATTTCTGGAATCTGCATCTGAAATAGCATTTAGATGCATTTACACAGTTTAACGTATCTCAGAGGGGACATGGATGCATTTAAACTGCAGTTACAAAAGGGGCTAATGTTTTAACTCAAGTAAAGTACAGATACACCCAAAAATACTTAAGTAGTGCAATGAAGTATTATTACTTCGCTACATTACACCACTGATTTTGTCGTTTGTAGAGATTAAACTATATGAATATTTCATATCGAGATTATAGTAACCAAAATGATCAAGGCTATCATTATTACTAAATTTTATGTTGAAAACCAACAAACAACAAATAACATTAGCAGCACTTTGCACTTTTTGTTTACATAAACATTCAAGCAATAGCATTATAAATGATGGTTACATTTCACTTGGTCGTGCCTAAATTCACCTGTAACTTTCTAGTAATCAGGTGTGTATGATTAGGATTGGAGGTACTAAACTCTGCAGGGAAAGTGGCCCTCCAGGGTTGTAGTTTAGAAGATAACAGACCAGATCATCAGTCACATAAGATAGGTATGGTGGAGGAGTTCCATTTTTGCCTTTTATATGCTAAGTTATGTTCATAGTAGCTCCTTTTTTTTTTTTTTTTTTTTTTTTTTTTTTTTTTAACTTTAGTACTGTATTTAAGCATTATCTTGGGAGATTTGTACTTTACTTTTTTGTACTGTTTTAAAAAAGTCTTGTCCTTTGTGGATATTCTGTTTCCTTGTTCTTCTTTTTCTTCTTCTTTTATTTTTTTTAATTTTTGTGAGACTTCATCTTATGATAAAACAACTTTTTCTGCATTCATAGAGCATTCCTCATTTGTACAGTGTGTCTTCTACAAGACTAGTTCACATACTGTAGGCTACATGTTTAAACTTTTGTTCATAAATATGGGTAAAATATGAGGAATTTCTCATTATTTCAGTCATGGTGTCATCATTGTAGTGGACAAGAAAAAATCAATAATAAATAAAATAAAAAACTAATAAAAATCAATAGATATCTGGAGTTCATATTTTGACTAGTCAAAACCAAATTTTGACATGTAGTGCCCCAGCTTGACTCAGTATGTGTGACTGAGAGAGAGAGAGAGAGAGAGAGAGAGGGGCCTAAACTTTCATGTTTTCAAAACACTCGTGTACATTTTTAAAAAGTGCCCTTGGGAATAATGTCAAATTGAAAGTTTTACTTTACAATACATTTTTAATCATTACATTTTAATAATGTTCTGCCATGATTTAAAGAAATACACTTATTTTAATGTTGTCAGTACATTTGACAGTACACTACAACCATATTTCAAAAGACAATGATAGTAATTATGAATTTACATATAAAGATGTACAAAATTCCAAAAAGAACTTTTAATTTCTACTCATTGCATTTACCATATTTAAACTATAAGTTTTCATTAATTGCAAATAACATGCAAAAACGAGTACTTAAAAGGAGTACTTTAACTTTTACTATAGTAATATTTAATCAAGCCATCTATACTTTATACATACATACATAAGCAATATATGTGTACCTTGTCCATCACTATATTTCAAGGATATTTTTGTTGACTCTTGTACAATAAATAATTTTGTAACTGCATTGGTTCACAAAGACCTCTCGCTTACCTGCTCTTGGTTGTCCAGATTAAGTGTGTCCCAAATGAATTCCGGTGGCAGCGAGTATGGCTCCTCTCGAACACTAGGCCTTTGTGACTCAACTGGTCCATATGATGTCACTTTCTCATCTAAAAAAGAATGAAAGCCATTTGTAGACATGCACATGGTTTATGTTGTTTCTACCTGTGCATTATTCATCATACCTATCTTAGGGACTGGCTGAGTATCCCAAAAGCGGTATGTGTGTCTCTGAGCCTCTTGTAGGTTCTTTGGAGGCCCATGACCAAAAGAAAACAGGTGTAGGGCCTTCTGAATCTCCTGTTGCTTCTCCTCAGAAAGAGAGTCTAGCTGGGAGCAAATTCAACTAAACAGGTAAATATACTCACACTTCTCATAAAAAAGATCACACACATAAATTATCAGTTACCATTTCAAAAGGGTCTTGTGGCCCCTCTTTAGCCCATGTTTGGCCCTTGTGCTTCTTTGTCTTCTTCTTTCCTTCAGCTCCCCTGTCACTCTCTAAGCTCTTTTCTCTGTATAAAAACAATAAAATGTAAAATAAAAAAGAAATAAAAAGAGACAAAAATTAGAATAAATAGATCACTTACAGACTTTTCTGTTCAGCCATGAAAGTGTTTTCAGGTATTAGAGCAGCAACAATGTGGTCATTCAGCATAGAAGTGTTTTCAGGTATTACAGCAGGAACGACGTGGTCATTCAGCTCTGTAGTTGTGGGTGTTTGTGGTGTAGGAGCTTATCTTTATGTGCAGCGAGGGCAAGAGGGAGACACCCAGCCACCATCATGAGCATCCACTAATCCGTTGAATTCCACACCCTCATACAGTGATCGCTTATCTTAGTGATATAGTGATATAGTACAGCACTTCAGGCTGGACTTCAAAGCCATTAATAGAAGAGTTTAAACCATCAAACATCATCACGTTTTGAAAGTAGTTTTAGTAGCTTTATTTGGGGGAATTGGTTTCCCCTAATCAGTACTTTACAATTCAATTTTTTTTTTTTTTTTTTTTTCATCATAACAACATGCCAAGTCCCTATTACAAAATATCATGATTCTGCAATCCCTGGAGGATTTTTCTAGAACTATTTAATGCTGTATTTGTATTGTTGATATTCAGAAATTATTTACTCTTTAAAATTATTTAAATATAATTCACATAACCTATTTTCTAACTAACCCCTAAACATAACCATTGGTAACTCTTTTAATCTTTTTTATTTTTATTTATTTCATTTTTTTTTCTTTCAATATATGAGCCACTAAATTCTATATTTTAATTTTAAATTAAGTTGTCTTGGAAAGAAAACACCATAGTTGAACAAACTAGAGTTTGAAACTAGAGAACAGTTTCAGAGTAGATTCAGAGTTGACAAAACCAAACAAATCCAACTCGGTTTAGAACAAGTTTAACAGGTTAATTCGAGGTTTGATCCAGAGTTTATGGGCCTGTCCACTTGGCCACTTAAGAGATTGCGCACATGACAGGAACTAAGGCCCAATCCAATTTCTACCGCTTACCCCTAGACTTACCCCTACCCCTGTTTGGTGCGTTCACATAAGGGGGTAGGGGTGTCTCAATTCTCTTTTGGTTGGAAGAGCAGGGGGAAGGGCCAGATAGCCCTTCAAACAAGTATTTTTTGGGATTTTTCATTCACTTCAAATGAAGGGGTATGAAAATTATCATACACCGGCTACAGTGGCAACATGGCTGCCCGAGTGAACAAAAAGACCCATAAATGTAAGTATTTTTGGCAGTAATAAAGATTTTAATGAAAAATAAACATTGGTTTTATGTTATATTCAATCTTGTATTCATATTTACGGTCATATTATTCACATGTTTGGGGGAAAAAAATGCTAGTGTGCTAACGTTAACGTTAAACCAACTGCCTGCACGATAGTCTCACAACATATTTTCATGTCCGATCACAGCTATAACCACAACAGACACTAAGGGGGGGCTATTTCCCCCAATAATTAGAAATCGCAAAATTGTTTTCACAAATATAGCCATTTTGAGACAGAAGAAAGTTAAGTGTGTTAATTGCATGTGTCTGTGTGTCTCTTTCTACAATGAGTGAGTTTACTATTACTTCATAAACAGCAATTTTATTCTCTCATTGCTGGGAAATATAATGTAGCAATTCAATATTGAAACAATCCCTGCAAACAAGCCTGCACTGATCCTCTACGGGCCCACTTAGGGCTAGCCTAAGGGCCCCCAGCGGGCTGCCAGTGCAGGGCCCCTGAGAATTTGCTCACTGGCAAAACGTTGGCCCCTTAACACTGGCTCTGCATGGGCAGCCCTCACTTAGCGCTCAGGAAGCCCTCACTAGGCCCACACAGGGCCCGTACTATTAATCTACAACAATACATCTGTTTCACTTCAAATACTTTTCAGCTACTATAACTATTACACATCTGAAATGGATGCAGTCTGTATTGTTCAAAATGTACAGTAGTCAAAAGGATTTCAAGTCAGTGGATTTATTAAATACAAAATAGAAAACATTCAATTCAGGTTAATACAGCTACATATAGCTAAAATGTAAATACACAAAAGTACAAAAAAAAAAAAGATTGTAGGATTTCGTCATGTGAAAGTTGATGTGTGCGAAAGTCTTATCTGTAGTGCATCAATGTCCAAACACTGTCCATATCCACCCCTAGTGGTAAGGAAGAAAACTGCCCACAAAATTCTTAGTAGGCTTATGTCTCATGTCTCAAAATTTGATTTGAGGCTCAAATATGGCTTGTAAGATCCACGTTCCTGCTCCAACTTTGATCAAACTTAACCACTTTTCTAATGATCCTGAAGACAGTGATTAGCATGCTCAGGTGTGTTTGATTAAGGTTAGAACTCAACTCTGCAGGAAAGTGGATCTCGTGAGCCAGATTTGAGGATCCCTGGCCTATATGAAACAACAGGTTCTGAAAAGGTCTCTTTTGGTTTGAGCCATCCCAGTTCAATTGAGTGGTTAAAAAATTGCCAGTCAGTGTTGCTTGTATTCTCCTAGTTACATTACAGTGTGGGCTGCTCACAAAGAACCTGCGGTGAGCCCAAAACTGTGGTCCTCACCTGGGCAAGCCCGCACTGGGCCTGTTTAGGTTTGGTGTGGGCTGGCCCTAGCCCACTGTGCCCGCAAGAAGCCAGCATGGGCCCCGCAAGGACATGTTTGAAGGGTTTATAAGTGGAGGTGATACAGGAAGTCTGTTGCACTGTTACATTCTTGCCCGTTTTTACAAGAGCAACCTATTGCGGAAGGTGCGAGGATAATTCACAGAATTCACAGCTTTCAGAATTAATCATGTTTTGTGACACAGATAGGATCCATTAGCACAGCGCAACAGCGTACATTTAAAAGGATATCGTTTTTCATGAAAGGGGGCCTTTACATAATTAATTGGTTGGAACCTCATATTAAAAGTTAGACTCGTCGGAGTTGGGCTTTAAAACTGAGCTTTTTTGCCATTGCAGGTACATTCTACTTGTTAATGAAGATCATGTTAATATGAACATGCCAGTAAATATGAATTGATTGTCCCCCAGGCTCTCCTAATGTGATTGGTGCCATAGACTGCACACACATTCATATCAAGACCCCACCAGGCCCCAATGAAGGGGATTTTGTGAACCGAAAGAAAGTTCACAGTATAAATGTGTAGGTGTGTTACTATTACAATTCTTAATATTTTAGATTGGTAATATGTACAGTACAATGCATTATATATATATATATATATATATATGTGCATGTGTGTGTGTGTGTGCATGTATATGTATTCCTTAAGTGTGCAGTTGATTGACTACAATGTCTTAGATGGTGTGTGACTCTGAAAGACTCATCTTTTGTCTGCAAAGAGAGATATTTTTATGCAAGGTCAACAGTAGTGCTCTGTGTGAAATGGTGTTTTAGTACTCAATTTCATTTTGCAGCAACACTTGCATGGGAGCAGGTAAAAGTGTGGGTGTGTTATGTGAAACTGCACAAAAAGAGAGAAAAAAAAATGTTTATTACAATGAGATACACAGGAAAAGAAACATAGCAACATTTTTACATTTACTCAAAGTAGGTTTAGCTGCCATCCTTTCATGTCAATGCAATTCAGCACTACTCAAGATTTATCAGTTGAAATGAGTGTAGCCGACATTTTAATTACACCAAAGGAAGAAACCAATTATTTTACACATACGTATACAAAGAGAATTAAAAGAATCTTTAACAAGTAATGAAGTTGCTGCTGCTACTGGTCCCTGGTTGTGGGTCTAAGAAAGAACTTCCCCCAGGGATGCCCTGAACATTGGGTCTTAAAAAAAAGACTAAGAACAGCATATGTAGTTAATATTACTATTTTGTAGAATATTCTTGTATTTTTACTTGTTCCCAAGTTCTAGTGGGTCCCGTGATGGCTCTAATAGAAAAGATTAAAGTAATTATGAAAAGGTAAAAATGCACGTATACTGTAATAAGTGATTAATAACATCTAACACCATCACTATTTACACATTTAATTTATATGCAACTTTATGTCAGCCCTCTCTCCTGGCTTTTGCAGCCTTTGAGGTGTTCCCTGATGTTTTTATTCAATTTTGGAACTTGCCATAGCCCTCCATCAAGAGTTCTTGTTCTGCCTCCAAGAAGAAGTGGGCATGCTCTTTGGCCATTGTGAGCAACCAATAACAGTGTTGCTGATCAGTTTTTCTACTATCGATAGCCCCTTTTAAACCAGCGCATAACCGTACAATGATCTCAGATAACTCAATCCATCCATACTAATCATCAACAACAGGTGTGTTCGAAGAGCCTAATTAGCTAGATAATGATTAGCTGGGTCATATCATCTCGGATGTGTCTTTTGATCACGGATATAATAAGCAATGTACAAAGAATGGACTCCAGGTGGTTATATAATTCTAACCGTAAAGCAATGTTGGCCAAACAGAAGCCTGAAAAAGCATGCACTCTAACTTCACAAGCCAGAATCTCCAGTTTCACCGGCTACATAACAACACTGCAACTGGAGGTTCTGAAAATCTTCACCCTGGCAGGAGTTTTCAAATAGGTTTGATTTCAGTGACCTTATAAATAAACTTCAAAATAAACTTCCTGCTTACTAGAGCTAGACACAGGACAGGAGGATGAAGGCCCAGCCTGCTGGACCTGGTAATGTATAAATTCCTGGAACACCAGCAACTTATTTTTCGCTGCCTAAAAACTACTGACGTTCAGCAAAAATGTCTTTCCTTGATCCCCACCATGGACAGCTGATAGCACAGGCAGTTTAGTGGCCCAGAGAGATAGGTCTGTAGCTCTTCAACTGCTTCGGTGTCAAAACTCTAGCCAGAGATCGGCACAAATACACAGTGTTGGGGAAAGTTACTTTTAAAAGTAATGCATTACAATTTTGCGATACTCCCTGAAAAAGTAACTAATTACATTACTTAATTACTTTTTATGGAAAGTAATGCATTATGTTACTTTTGCGTTACTTTAAATCTGGGCAGGGCTTGCTTCTTTGTTTTTAATATAAAACAATCCTAATGTAAAAGTCCTTTTACACCAAAAGTGATATGAATTCACCTCAGGCTGAAAGAAAAGTACATTTATGCAGGAGATCACTCTTCAGCTATTAAAATTAAAAAAAAAAAAAAAAGGAAGTTGGTGTCATGGTTGTGTAGCAGGCAGGCAGACAGATGACGATTGGAGAATAAAGTTTTAAACAATATGATTTTAATAATAACTGAAAAACAGGCAGACAGGGAGTACACACAACTAATAACGACTGAGAACGGATGAAGACTACTGGAGAACTGAGGGTTTTAGAAGGGGAGCAATCAAAGGAACCAACAAGTTAATTAATAAACACAGGTGAACAGAATAACAATCAGGAAACAAAGGAAAACTAGGTCACAGGGGAACAGGCCAACTGAAAAATGAACACAAGGACAAAAACTAAACATAACCCTGACAGTTATTTTATCTAAAGTAATTTTTGCTTATTAGTATGGTTGAATTGCATCATCGAAGGTCAGCAGCAAAGACACTGGTTAATAAAATGGGATTAAATACATAAAGGACATTTGTTTTACTTAACATATTTAATTATTGCAGGGTTGTATCATATTTTGAGTTTGCATTTCATTGTTTTTATTCATTTTGAAGAATATTGAATCTGTTTTTTGTTAGTGAGATGAATTAATGCATGTCCACATTTAGTCTAGTATACAGTAACATCATGTTAACTCCCAATTTCCCAACAGGAGAGTACAGTGCAGTTGTGTCATCTGTCACTTTAAATACTCAAGCTCTATAAACCAGAAATTATTCTGATTGGCTGTCAAAGTTTTTATTATTCATCATTTTTTTGTGCTGTTATAGTTGTAGTGTGATATCTGCTATAGGATGTACTCACACTAGGGGATCTGATCCGTGCTTGAGCACAATTGACCCCCAAAGTCATTTCACAAATGTGACTGCTCTGTATCATGTCCAGTGTGGTTCGTTTAACCATGCCCTGACCCGCTTGAAGAGGTGGCTCAGGTGCGGTACGCATGTAGTGTGATCGCTAACCGCGCCAGAGCATGGAACAGTTATTTTACTATTTTTGTATGTGCTACTGTTATCATTACGACAGCAAAAATCTTCATTGCTACTTGGATATCACACTTTTTAATAAATTTAATTTGAGTACATTTAGATTCATAATGGGTCTGGTCTCATATTGGTGAACAGGTACTGGAGTTTGCTGCAAATTCCACCATTAACCTCAGCTGCCTCTGTACTCTCTAATATCTCTAATATCTGTCTGTTAGCAAAAGGGCAATCGTGCTTGGGCTTTAGTACAAGGCAACTGTGCCTAGTGTGAGTATGCACTTAGAACATTTTTTTTTTTAACTGTATATCTTTATTATTAGCATTATAGTTATTTTTGTCTTGGGGTACACACACACAGAAAGCTTCTTATTACTCATTTATCCATGTTTCTTTATCGCTCTAATGTATCAATAAATCCTGCCCACTAAAAGCTCCACAGATGTATTTGCATACCATGACAATATATATACGATATAGAAAAAGTTCAATCGATTTACACTTTATATCATCGCCAACATACAGTATATATTGTTGCATCGCCATAGCAAGCAGTAATGCTTACATTTTAATGAACACATGTGACTAGCTAGCTGATTAGCTAAACCAAAATCTTTCCCTTGCTAGTGCCTCCTTTTTTCTTTAAAGGAGAAGTCCACTTCCAAAACAAAGATTCACATACCATGTACTCACCCCCTTGTCATCCAAGATGTTCATGTCTTTCTTTCTTCAGTCGTAAAGAAATTATGTTTTTTTGAGGAAAACATTTCAGCCTTTTTCTCCATATAATGGACTGATATGGTGCCCGGATTTTGAACTTCCAAAATGCAGTTTAAATGCGGCTTCAAACAATCCAGCCGAGAAAGAAAGGTAGATTGGTTATTTTATTAAAAATAATACAGTTTATATACATTTTAATGCCAAACGCTTGTCTTGTCTTACTCTGCCTGGACTGTTTTTGTTCCGGTTCATGACAGTTAGGGTACATCGAAAAACTCCCATCTTATGTTCTCCCTCAACTTTGAAATCGCCCTATATCGCTGTTTTACCTTTTTTGTTAAGGGTGTTTGATCTTCTTTGCATATTCACTTTGCAAAGACTGGGTCGGTACTTCTGCAGCGATGTAGGATGATTTTGAAATTATTTTTGAAGTTGAGGGAGAAAATACGATTGGAGTTTTTCGAATGTCTTGAGTCAGAATACACAGGGTTTAGGGAGAGAAAGGCAAGACAAGCGTTTGAGATAAAAAAGTATTTAAATTGTATTTTTTTTAATGAAAATAACCGATCGTTTCGCTAGATAGGACCCTTCTTCCTCAGCTGAGATCGTTTACAACCGCATTTGGGATTGTTTGAGGCCGCATTTAAACTGCCTTTTAGAAGTTCAAAATTGGGCCACCATACCAGTCCATTATATGGAGAAAAATGCTTTCCTCAAAAAACATAATTTCTTTACGACTGAAGAAAGAAAGACATGAACATCTTGGATGACAAGGGGGTGAGTACATCTTAATCTTTGTTTTGGAAGTGGACTTTTCCTTTAATGCCATTGCTAACTAAATGCAAACCTGAATGTTGTTCCATTTTGGACTTAATCAACAATTAAAACTGACCATGACATCCTCACCTTATCGTATGCTGCCTTCACAGACTATCATGTTTTTTTTTGTTTTTTTTTTGTAATACCTACATTTCTTTGCACATGCCATAAACTTTAAACATGGTGGAGGGGAAAAGAGTGGCTGCTAAGACAGATATGCTTTTTTCCCACCAAAAAAGCAAGATCACCTTGTTTTAATGTTAAAGTCATGCACATAGTGCAATAAACATTTTAAGCATGTTGTACGTTTTATACACAGCAAAATAGCATATATTTGACTGAAAATCCAGAATAATCAACAAGCTAAATACAGTGCATCCAGAAAGTATTCATTCACAGGGCTTCATTTTTTTTTCATATTTTGTTATGTTTCAGCCTTATTCCAAAATGGATTAAATTCATTATTTTCTTCATAAATCTGTGAACAATACCCCATAATGACAACATGAAAGGTTTTTTCGAAATCCTGGCAAATTTATTTAAAAAAACGAGTCGCTTAGTCTCTGCTGCTGAAAACAGCCCCACAGCATGAGGCTGCTACCAACACACTTTACTTTTGGGGTGGTATTCTGCAGGTGATAAGAAGAGCTGGTTTCCTTCAAACATGATGCTGAGAATTGAGGTTCATCACGCCAGACAATCTGGTTTCTCACAGTCCTTTAGGTGCTTTTTTGCAAATTCCAAGTGTGTTTTCATGCGTTTTCACTGAGGAGAGGATCAAGTTTGGCCACACCACCATAAAGACCAGATCGGTGGAGTGTTGCAGTGATGTTTGTCTTTCTGTAGGTTTCTCCCATATGCATATATGATCATGGAGCTCAACTAGAGTAACCATCAGGTTCTTGGTCACCACTCTGGACAAGGCTCTTCTCCATTAATTGCTCAGTTTGGCTGTGCAACCAGCTCTTGGAAGAGTCCTGGTGGTTCCAAACTCTTTCCATTTACTGATGATGGAGGTCACTGCACTCATTGGGACCTTCAATGCTGCAGGAATTTTTCTGTACCCTTCTCCATATCTGTGCCTCGATACAATCCTGTCTCGGAGGTCTGCAGACAATTCCTTGGACTTCATGGCTTGGTTTGTGCTCTGACATGCACTGTTAACTGTGGGACCTTACATAGACAAGTATGTGCCTTTCCAAATCATGTCTAATCAACTGAATTTACCACAGGTGGACTCCAATCAAGTAGAAATATCTCAAGGATGATCAGTGGAAACAACTGGCTTTTACATTGTTTCGCAAGGTATAGTAAATCAAACCCTTTACACTGGGACGCAGCTAGTGTGTAGTGTATTTTGTGCTTAAAGCAGGCTGTCTCATTGCTCATTGCCAGTGTTGTGGTTAATGCATTACAAGTAACTTGAGTTACGTAACGAGATTACTTTTTTTTAGTAATGTAACACTTACATTACTTAGCACTTAGCACTTTTTTTTAAATTATTATTTACAGTAAAATATCTCAGTTACTTTTTCAAATAAATAATGCCAGTTACTTTTTTCCCCATTTATTGACTGACAGGTCTCCAGTCCCCATGTTAAGAGAAATCGGGAGTAAGATGTTACTGAAGTTCTAGAATTCAGAAAAATTCTAGAAAAATCAGTATTCCTCAAAATGAATAAAAACAATGAAATGCAACTCAGAATATGACGCAAACCTGCAATAATTAAATGTTAAATAACACAAATATCCTTTATGTATTTTATCTCATTTTATTAACCAATGTCTTTGCTGCTGACCTTCTATGATCCAATTCAACCATACTAATAAGCAAAAATTACTCTAGATAGAAGTGTGTTGAACTTTCTTCTTCTGCATTCTACTGCACAACTTATTTTTGAACTTATTTTTCCTTCAGCCTAAGGCTTAATGATTTCACTTTTGGTTCCCCATTCAGTCGGTCACTTTGAGTCACGCCGGTGACCGACGAATTGGGATCTCGCTTAGAGAGACCAATCCACTTTGAGTGTAAACTAAACGAGCCAATGCACATTGATGATTCGATGATTGCATCCAGCTGCTACTGATCACAGCATGAGTATAATTAGGCAGCAGGTGCAACGCATACTCAGCTTTTCGCTTCGGAGCCGAGCGGTTCAACATTGTTCTGCTCTTCACTTCAGAAGAAACTGAAACGAGTTCAGCGGGCTCTTGGAGCTCTTGGTGTTGGTGGTCTGGTTGCACACATCAGGCTGCACTACCCCCCTGTTTGTCTTGCAGGCAGCGATCTTCCCTGTGTGCCTCAGCACATTAAAAGTGCAACCCTAAAAGAGCATTCACGGGTGGAACACCTTTTTAAAGGCGATGTTGCATTTGTACCAACTTGACGTTGCGTCATTACGAGGACGTCATTGCGCCAGGGTATAGATGCCTTTCCACCCGTGCGTTTCTGGATGCGGTCGTTACCTGACGCCAGGTGATGGTCACAATTGCTGTCTCACGTGTCTGGGCATTAAGCACACTGAGGCAGCTTTTGTGGATGAGTCATGCTCTCATTGCGGGAGTATGTCCATCGCGGAGTTGTGGATCTGGCTATGTTTCCTGCAAAGGGGCGGGGTTCCAGTGCCTCTGCCCAGATCTAGTGTCCCTCCTGGCAGAAGCTTGATGGGGCGGTACCTCTGGCGGGGGCCTGACTGGTGACCAACCTCTGAGGGCTCCTCCTTCCACCGGCACTCGGCAGCCACTGGAGCTGCCCAAAGAATGGGCTGGACCCTCCCGTGGGGTCCCACTCATATCCTTCGGGGTTCCCCGAATTTCCTCTATCTCTGGGTCCCCAGAGGGGATGGGGAGTGTTGGACGGAC
Source organism: Cirrhinus mrigala (assembly GCA_036247105.1). NCBI lineage: Eukaryota > Metazoa > Chordata > Actinopteri > Cypriniformes > Cyprinidae > Cirrhinus > Cirrhinus mrigala. Next base: position 21,043,380 of record CM070018.1, read on the forward strand.
CAATCCTGGACCGCACTCACCCTCCCCTCTCGCCAGTGAGCAGCAGTGAGTGGTTCGAGAGTGCTATCAAACTTACTACTCACGCTCCCTCTGCCTGAACGCAGGTAAATGTCGCGCACACACTTAAGACACAGACACTCAGACCCCGCTTCGGACCGGCTACGAGACCTCCCATTGGTTGTGCGAACACAGGGACCTGGTGCTCGCACCTCCGCCGGTTGGGCCTTCAGGTCAACCAGGAAAAGAGCAAACTCTACCCGACACAGAGGATCTCTTTTCTTGGTACTGAGTTGGATTTGGTCGAACAGATGGCACACCTCATGCAGGAACATGCCCAGTCCATGTTGAACTGCTTGAATATGTTCAAGAGCAGGACGGCGGTCCCATTGAAATGGTTTTAGAGGCTCCTGGGGCATATGGCAGCTACAGCGGCGGTCACGCCACTGGGGCTGCTTCATATGAGACTGCTTCAACACTGGCTCCACGGCCGAGTCCTGAGGTGGGCGTGGCAGCGTGGCACTCAACGGGTCAAAGTGACACCGGCCTGCTTGTGGTGTCCTACTGGCCCACTCTGACCTGGTTCCTGGAACTAATGGTCCTTGTGACAGCCCTTCCCTGGCAGATTCCTCTGACTCAGAGAAGGGGCACCCTGTGGCACTTGCATCCTGACCTCTGGGAACTACATGTCTGATCCCTGCGGGACGCAGAGGTTCTAGGTGACCTGCTCCTCGAGGGGTAGTAGACACCATCACTTCAGCGAGAGCCCAGTCCATGAGACACGCTTACGCCTTGAAGTGGAACCTGGTCGTCGAGTGGTGTTCCTCTTACCGAGAGGACCCCCGAAGATGCCTGATCGGAGTCGTGCTATCCTTCTTGCAGCAAGGGTTGGAGTGAAGGCTGTCTCCCCTCAACCCTTAAAGTCTACGTGGCTGCTATTGCTGCACACCACGACCCCATCGAGAGGAAGTCGGTGGGGAAGCATGACCTGGTCATCAGGTTCCTCCATACCCTCTCGGAACTTGCCTCTAGTGCTCAGAGCACTACGGCAGGACCCATTTGAGCTTTTGCAATCAGTTGAGCGGACGTTTCTATCAAATGAAAACTCTGCTCCTGCTTGCATTGTCCTCCATCAAGAGGGTAGTGGACCTGCACGCATTTTTGGTTGACAAATCGTGCCTAGAGTTTTGGCCAGATGTCTCCCAGGTAACCCTGAGGCCCCAGCCCGGCTACGTGCCCAAGGTTTCTACCACTCCCTTCAGGGACCAGGTGGTGAGCCTGCAAGCGCTGCCCCCAGAGAAGGCAGACCCAGCCCTAACTTTGCTTTGTCCCGTCCGAGCCCTACGATGGTATGTAGACCGGACACAAAGCTTCAGCACCTCAGACCAGCTCTTTGTCTGTTACGGAAGCCGGCAGAAGGGGAATGCCGTCTCCAAGCAGAGGATGGCCCACTGGATAGTGGTCGCGATCACCCTGGCTTACCAGGCACAGGGTGTGCCCTGCCTGCTCAGGTTGTGAGCTCACTTAACTAGAAGTGTTGCATCCTCCTGGGCGCTGGCTCGTGGTGCCTCGCTGACAGATATCTGTAGAGCTGTGGGCTGGGCGACCCCTAACACGTTCGCTAGATTTTATAGCCTTTGTGTAGAGCCGGTATCCTCCTGTGTTCTCACCTCAAACGGGTAGAAGCACTGAGTGGCCCCAGCTTGGGTCTGCTTGCTAAAACCGCTCCAGAGCCCTCACTTGATGAATCCATGAGAACCGGTAGAGGGCTGGGGGACATATGAGAGACCTAAGTGAATTCCATATGTGTAAAATTCCACGGTATAGCCTCAGAGCCCATGTTTCCCTGGCAGACCGTCTGCCATTCCAAGAGGGTTATAATCACCTCCAATCTTCCATATGTTCCTGAAAAATTACTCATATGTGTAAATGCTTCCAAAAACTCCTATGGGAAGGATGGGGCTTACGCACGTTCCCAGTGCTCCAGCCTCACTGAACTGGGTAGTGCTATGATATACGGTGACTGGTATTCTTGTTGCGAGCCCTGGTCTAGGCCAGAAAGGGGGTGCAGGAGGCTCGCTCAGGACACTGGAGTGGGGCAGCAGCCGTGGTGCTTTGGTAGGGATCCCAATTCGTCGGTCACCGACGTGACTCGAAGTGACTGACTGAATGGGGAAAGTCTTGGTTACGTATGTAACCCTCGTTCCCTGAAGGAGGGAACGGAGACGTCACGTCCCGTCGCCACAGCTGCTGTACCACCGCCGAGCGGCCGGGTCACCGGCTCGGCTCCTCAGCGAAAACCTGAGTATGCGTTGAACCTGCTGCCTAATTATACTCACGTTGTGATCAGCAGCAGCTGGATGCAATCATCGCATGCCAATGTGCATTGGCTCGTTTAGTTTATGCTCGAAGTGGATTGGTCTCTCTAAGGCCATGTCCACACTAATACGTTTTCGTTTGAAAACGCATCTTTTTCTCTCCGTTTTGGCGTTCCGTCCACACTAAGATGGTCAAGGAAAACGGAGCTTTTTGAAAACGCTCTCCAAAGTGGATAAATTTGAAAACGCCGTTTTCGCGTTGCAGTGTGGACTGTGAAAACGGAGGCTTTTGAAAAAGATGATGCATGTTTAGTCATGTGACTCTTATTGTACCAATAGATATCTATGTTTATACCGGTAATTGTGGCTGTTATGTGCTATTCACTTTCACACTGCTGCTTAAGATATATTTTTATACACTCTTCATATTACAGTCCTAAAAAGATGACAGAAAATGTACTCACAGTTGCTGTCCTGACTCCTGCAGCTAAACGTGAGGGCAGCTGCTTTTTAGATCAAACATGAGAGCGCGCGACATGGATGCATCAGTGAATGAGATTTTTAATCACTCATTCACAATGAGTTTTGTAAAAGATATTTCAGAAATTTCAGGTTTTACTATCCTTGTGGGGACATTTGGTCCCCACAATGTAGCAAAAACAAGTACATATATACACACACACACACACACACACACACACACACTGGTTATAACACATCACTGTTTTTAATTTAACAGCTGCCAAGATTAAAGGTAGGGTAGGCAGTTTCTGTGCTACTACTGTCATCCAGTGGCACCACAAAAATAAGACATGCTTTCAAACAATTTTTGCAAAAGCCCATTTTACTTGTTACACTTCCACATTTTTGTTACTCTTCCCCATTTTTTTCCCCATGAATTTTCCACTCTGGCTTAAACACCTTCTGACTCAGCCTGCTATAGTAGCCACGCCCCAAACTCTCACTATTGGCTGCACAGAGGTATTCATATAGGTTGTCAGGCAGGTAGGACATCATATAGGACAGCATTCGGACTGAATTATTCTGCATATAAAATAATCAAAACAGATAATAGATAGTTTTTGTGCTGCTAACAGGAACAGTGTGAAGGTGATTTTCAGTCATTGGTTTGATTCACTAATGTATAAACAAAAGTAACTCACTTTGCAACAAAGAATGTTTGTTTATGAGCCCTTACATGTTACACTGATCAATGGTCATGATGGTCAATGCAGTTTTTGATTTTTATTTGATTTCTCTAGGTTAGTTTATATAATGCATCTTATATTGCATCAAAAAGGTCTTTCTTTACCTAACAGCAGTATTGTGATTGATGGACAGACAGACATGAGTTGTTCAGAATCAGAACACACCTTCTTGATCACATATGATGATGACACATGTTAGAAGAATCGTGATGTCACAATTATTAAGATTATAAATCTAGGCATTTCTGAAAAGTAGAAAATAATTCATATTTTAAACTGGGGAGTTAGTTTGAGTTCTGAAACTTATATTTTTTTTATTGTAATGTCTAAATATCAAAAATATTTTGATTCTCCATTTAATGACTCTTTTAACAGGCTTTTTAAAAATGGCTATATAATAGAGCACTTGGCATTGGTTCAGTTCATTAATATTTATATTAGTTAACATGCATATCAAAATAAACAGATCACTGCATTTTTCAAGCATTTCTAATTAGTCTAAAACTACTGAAGCTAAAACTGATCTTTGAGAGAGAAATATCCTAAAAATAACTATTCTATAAATATATTATAAATATTAAACTAGAGAAACTGACTAAATAACAGTTACACAAGTTAAATGCTGTAAATACTTCAACATAAAAGTTGAAAAGGTTTTAAAGGTTAACTTGGCAATATATGACATTTAAGGCTGATAATACACACAACGTTTTTGAGCAGTGTTGCTTGGGCACTTTCCCATTGAGAATGGGTAACAAATTTCTGCGTGGATTGGTCGTGGGCTCAGTCTCGCACCTGGCTGCCCACTGATGGCAACACTGCTCAGAAAGTTGCCCTGTGTATCATCAGCCTAAGAAACAACAACAAAAAACAAAAAAAACACTTTTTCTTTCTTCACTTGTCTGTGTGTTGACATCTAAGCATTACATTGGCCTGACTCAGCGATTGTCCACCTATACACTTATGTATATACGCTTGGTATGCTTAATCTGTGAGTCAATTCCACTCTTAGCTGCATAGTAAAACATTTCATTAGAAAATGTAACAATATTTATATAACATGGGCTGGTGCATATCAAATGTATTGCCTTCCCATTTTAGGACATTACATAATAGCATTAACATTGTACCTTTGTAATAATGCTGACATCTGCACATATAATAATAATAATAATAATAATAATAATAATACTTTTCTTGAACATATAGTCTTTTCCAGTTTTCCAGTAAAATAATGATATAAATTGATATAAATTAATACTAAATTGCCACAATTATACTTAAAATACAAGAATTAATTTCATTCAAGATGCAAAACATGCCTTACATGGTATTCCATTATGTCATTTTTTTTCTTTGTAAAATTAAAAATTTGAAAAAATGTACTTATTTCTACTGGAAAACAAGACACATATATTCTTTTTGGCCTCTGCATCATTTTTAAGTAAATTATACCTTGTCTCACACTTTGGGTCTCAAATTTGAAATAAAAAATATAATTTCCTAGATAAGCACTCCATGCTTTAACTCATTGCTTTATTCTCAGGCATTACGAGTGCCCACTTGTCCAGCAGGGCTGCTGTAGCCAGGTGTGATTTTAACGTGGATGAAGAGACTGGAGGGAGACATGCTAAAGCCGTCTGCCTTCAGCAGATGAACATGTCTGTAACCTGCAGAACAGATGTTGTAAAATGAGCATGTGCAGTCACAATAGAGGAGTTTGTGTTCAGTAAAGAATCAGTAAATCATACCTGTCCGCATGCTTGTGAAAGGAAGAGTAAACTGGCCCAGAAAATCATTCTTAGTGGTGTAGTCATGGTCTTCAACCTTGAAGCGTACTAATACCAGCTCTGGCACATGAAGCTGGAACTTAAAGGTGCAGTCCCATCTGGGGTTAAAGCCTGACAAGAATGAGAAATTTTTATTCACATATAATAATAACAAATAAAAAGTTAGCTGCAAGCAGCAATTAAGGGGCCAAGCACAACAGAGGAAATATGAAGGGCTATAGAAGTGGTCTTTAATTACTTATCAAAGACCAGAGTTCTCCAACCCTACTCCTGGAGAGCTACCTTTCTGCAGGCTTCACTTCCAACCCTGCTTCAAAATACCTGTTTGTAATTATCAAGTACCCCTGAACACCTTGATTAGTGGGTTTAGATGTGTTTGATTAGGGTTGGAGCTGAACTCTGCATCAGTTGAAGACCTCTGTTAAAGACATTTGTTGATACAGCATTGTACTACAAAACACAAATTGGTCAACGCCCAAAATGACTGACAAAGAAAAACTGGGTATCCAAAGCTGGTTGCCTGGTCTTGGCTGGTTTAGGCTGGAAGTAGCTGGTTTTAGCTGGTCTCCCAGCCTGGCTAGGCTGGTCAGGCTGGTCTCCCAGGCTGGTCTCCATCATTATGCTATGATGCATAGCCAACAATACGATACCTTAAAGATACATACGAAGCAGCTACCGATGCGATATGATACAATTCTCCCCATTACAATACAGTGGATTCCGATTTTGATTCAATTCAACATAATGCAAATCAATGCAATACGATGCAATAGAAAAAATTAAGATGCCATGCAATTGAAAATGGAACAAATTTGGGATGTGCCTGAATCTGAATATCATGTTTAGAAAGGAAATGATGTACTATGGAACCCCTAAAGGGAATAAATGGATAAATAAATCTGTTAGAAATATGTTAGAAACGATGCATCGTGGTACAATTGCCAACTTGTACCCGATTAACATTTTTTAAATCAATGCATCACATCGTTAACTTTTATGCCAATGCACCAATGCATATCGGTGAATCTATTAAACATGAGTGCAAATTTGAACTGTTGATGGCACTAGAGGGTTTAGTTACAGACATTTGCTATGGTTCAGACTGTCCTTTATCTGCATGTGTGCCAAATTTCATTTTGTTGTTTGGGCTGCCATATATTTCTTAACAGAGGAAGAATAAGAAGAAGAAGAAGAAGAAGAAAAAGAAAAACTAACAGATAAAACTGGTGCCTAAGCACCTTTGATGCTTGCCCCCTAATAATTCTGAAGTACCATTATTGTCGATGCGGTGTGTCTTTTTTGTGTTGTTATCTATGGGAGCTCCATAAGTCTGCACCCATACAAGAGGGTCTACAATTGAGCTGAGCTTCTCTTTGTCAGGTTTAGGCAGCTGCTGGGCTGAAATCACCTGGAACAAGACAAAAAAATAAAAATAATAATAATATATATATATATATATATATATATATATATATATATATATATATATATATAATAAAGAAATATGGTAAAAATATGGCAATGAAGGCTGCCAGTTTTATTGTTATTTACTTGAATATCAGGTTGTTCCCCCAAAAAAGACTGAAGCACTTGAAAAATGTTCAGTGAGCCCATGTAGTTGATTCAAGTGAGTGATGATGTACTGCCTTTGTAATGAATTCACCCTTTCACCTACAGTACACAGCATAAATGAGTACACCCCTGAAACTTAAAAAAAAAAATCAGCAATTACTCTTTACTTAGAAGACATTAGGGCTCTTTAGAGATATGTTTAAGCAAGTCTTCTTAATCAATTACCAAAGAAGCATGTCAAAATTATTCAGGAAAAAAAAAAGATTTTATCAAAGCGACCTTCATGAAAGTTACTAAATAAAACAGACCAAAAATATCTGCATAGTTTTAAAGCAATTAGCTAGCCAAAGCACAATTAACTTGTTTAACCTTTTTAAGGCCTGTTTTCAAAATATAGACATCTGGGAATCCATACTTCGGTCTCATGAGAACAAATCAATTATTTTTGATCTAACAACATCCAAAATTTTATGGTGTTGCTAGATGCAAGAGGAAGAGTAGAGTGAGAAGTGCCTGGTTCCTACAGTGAAATTCAGCGGTAGTAAAGTTTTTATATAGGGATGTATGAGTGCTGAAGGAGTTAGTTCTGCTTTATCAATGCTGTCATGAATTTGCACCACTGTGTGTAATACAAAATCGTTGTTGGGCATTTCTTCCACATGACAATGACAATATGCATTCTTCTAATGTAAAAAATTACCACTCCTGAGCACCTGTGGGAGATTCTGTAAAGGTGAGTTGAGAAACACTCCCCATTAAAGACCAAGGCATTAAGGAGCTCATCCTCCAGGAGATAAGCAGGAGAGATGTGACAATTTGTCATGAAGTTGTACACACAGTGCCAAGAAGTGTCAGAGCCGTACTCATTTTAGCAAACCTTTGTTTAAACAAAATTGGCAAATTTACTTATTTTACAGATATTAATGACATTTCTCTGTTTTTAGTGTTTAATGCATTTCAATTTTACCATCTTTCCATGAATGGTATTAGTGATCATTAAAAAAAATAAATCTTTTGTATGTACTCAGAGGGGATATACTCATCTATGCTGTTAATTGCCAGACATATTTGGAAGTCAAATGTGTAACACTCTGACATCATGGAGCGTCAACTCAGGAAATGGACAGTCAAATTCTTCTCAATGGTTTTAAGGTTTTGTTTTGGTAAAAACTGCTTTGTTTATTACTATACCTTGATAGTAAGGAGTGTTGGATTGTGGCCAGGGCCTCCCCCAGTGTTTTCCGGGTTAAACTCTGAATCAGACTGGCACATAAAGCTTGGTTTTAGAAAGTAACCACAGCAACCGTTTGGTAAAAAACGGCCTCTGTTTAGATCCATCTCTTCACATTGGGTTTGGAAGTTCAATGCCACTGTAAAATATTTTTTTTTTTCTGTCAGTTGTATATAAATGTGGACTATGCAGTCATTTAAAAAATTCTCATAGTCTGGATGTTTTCTTTGCTTAAATATTTACCCATCTGACAACCAGCATTCCACATGTCTTGAGGATTGTAGTTGGAGGATTGCACACGCTGACCCGATGGGTAGATCCTGCTCAGTTGCATGCTGTTGTGACGTACAAACAACTTCCCTATGAAAAAAGGAAGCCATTTTGGATCATTTCAAACAGACAAACAAACAAACAAATAAAAATAAATAAGAGAATAGCCAGGTGTTTTGATTTACACTTACGGTTAAAGTTAAAAGTTAAAAGTTAAAATTATGTCTACTTAAAGTAGACATAATTTTTACTTGTACACTTTATGTGTGGAAAAAAAATGACTGAAAATATCACTTGTGTATACACAAAATATTTTAGATTTTTTTTTTCTTTGTCAATTCCAGTCAAACTGTCATTTAATAATCAAATTATGCAAAAACAACAACAACAACAACAAAAACTATTCTTTAATTGTGTGTAGTTAAAGATACATAAAATGACAAAAGATTCAGTTATTTAATTCCAAGAATGTTTAAAATGATATCTGTTAATAAACATAAACAATGTAAATAATAAATAATATTAATAAGCACGTCATTTGAAATGTGGAGGAAATTACACTGTGAGATATAAATATCCATAACTGTTAACTGTGGACATAACATTGTTAATATACAAATTAAAACAATCAGTAAGAATATAAAATGATTTAAAAGACTTTAAAGTTCATAGACGGTTTGCACCTGACGGTTTTCGTCAGTTACCCTGATGCGCAGCCATTGCGGCGAAACTCATTTGTAAACAGCAGCATTGATTGCACGGTTAATGTACCACTGACAATGTTGTTCTACTAATTTATGCTGTCTAAACCACGGAAAATATGTGAAAGCTGCTAAATCATATAGAGAAGGACTTAGTAAGCAGGAGAGGATGTTATATTTTGACAAACTAAAGTTAATACAGGGCTCAACACTAAGCAGCGATAGTGTTTAACTGTGCTATGCTTATTAACGCTGCTTTATAATGCATTATACAGAAGCTAGATGAAAAGAAAACGCCATGTAAACTTTTCTGAAAACAGACCAATCCCCTCAGAGATACATTCACATAAACTCCTACCCCAAATTCATTATTTAGGAGCTTCTTCGAAAATTTTTTGTTTCTTGAACAGTGAGATTGATCTGCCTGCTACAGGATTTTCTCCTCTTTATGTCCGTCTTCAGAGTTTCTGGCCCCTATTAACGTTTTTTTTTACAGACTAACTATAATAATAAGGTAATATTTACACACAAATAACATTTTGGAACATGAATGCAATGCAGTGAATGTATGCGTTGCACAGTCCATATTGTCAAGCCCTGTAATAGGTGGTAAATATCCGTACGATCTGCAGCTTTTATCGTGGACTGATGACCCGACAGTTCTTCCTTCTATTGCTTATCCCGACATTGAACGGAGAATTACTTCCGTTTCTTTGTTGTAGTTTTTTAGGCCAAGCCTATACATGAGTTCCATTCGGTTGAATGGCATTGTTTACATTCAGTGCCGCCGCAATGGCCGACTTCTGGATTGATGACGTAACATGGAAACACTTTATAGGGGAGAATTTAGTTTGCATTTAGTACCTGATTCTTTGATTAGTTTCAACGCATCACTCTCAGAGAACGAAGATATTTCATTGGGAGGTTTTCTGGCACATGGATCAAACTGTTTGAAAGCAACACTGTGGGTGTACACCACCAGGTCAGACAGCTCTGGACTCAACTTGCAGTCCCTCTAAGGAAAAAAGCAAAATGTGATTAAATTAGTGATCTAAAAATATAAAAGTGGGCATGATGATGATCATGAAGATGATATGAAATGAGTGGTGTTAGCAAGTGAAGTAATGTAAAGTGATGTGAAGGCCAAGTATGGTCACTCATACTCGGAACTTATTTAACCCATCCAAGTTAGTGCACACACATTAAGAGCAGAGAGTAGTGAACAAACAAACACACACCATGGGGACACACCCGCAGCAGCAGGCAGCCATTATTGCTGTAGCACCCAGGGATCAATTAGACGTTAGATGCCTTGCTCAAGAGCACCATTATGGAGCACTCCCAATCACCAGACTACTAATCATTGGCTTCACTCTTCTCTCTGGAGTGTTCTCCAGTGGTCTCAGAATCCTTTTCAGAATCCTTTTATCTCTAAGAGATAATACTCCCTGTTAATCATCCTGATACCTATCAGTCTCTGATTACCTGAGCTGTGTGCTGCTCAGGTCATGATCCATCTATTCTGGTGATCATATCTTAATTAGCTGACTAACTTGTGTTTAATAAGGGTTAGAGCTGAACTTAGATCTCCAGGAACAGCCAGGTACCCCTGCTTTGGAAAATAAAAAGCATAATGTACAGACAAAGACACACACTGACCTTCCGTGCTTTAGGTTTGCTTTCTGCTTTAGATTCATCCTCTGAGGAGCTTGAGTCAGAGCTGGAGCTTTCCTGCTCCACTTTGATCTTCTTTGCTTTTATTAATATCTTTCCTTTTAGGTCCTGCCAGAAAAAAGAACACCACAAATATTTCAATTTCAGCATTATACTATCATTCCAATTGGTCAATGTTGAGCATGTAAACACTGGAATCATATAATAACACAAATAGCACTTGCAAATGATCCTGATTTGTATTTATTATCTGGACCCTTTAAAGTCATTTTAATTTTCTTGATCTCTCTTTCTCTTGCTCGCTCTTCCTCTTTTATTCTGTGAAGCAGCAATCAGCTGAGCACGACCACTCACCTGCTCTAACCTGTTTTCTATTGCTTTTAATTTTTAGTCCTATATCTGCTAGTTCTCTGCATTATCTTGATGCCAGAGTGTTTGTTTTCATTTAGTTCATTTTTAAGTTGATTTTCTTAAGTCCCCCCCCACCCCACCCCCCTTTCTGTTGGTTTTATTGTTCTTTTGTTTTTTACATAGTTCACCATTCAGTTGATTCATCTATTCATCAAGGATTATGTTCACTTCCTGTTTGTTTGATCTCTGGACCTCAAATGGACTACTGGATGTGAATCTTAACTGTCTGTGACACCTGTCCATTTCTAATCCATAGATTTGGCATACTCCTTCATATGGATTTCTTGCCTTTAATCTTCACCTGGCCATGAAATACCCGTGTCTAATTTTTTCATCCCTGGTTCAGGCCACTGAAGTTTTTTTTTTGTTTGTTTGTTTTTTTCCCTGCTTTTGGATACCATTCTGTTCCTTAACTGTATACAAGAGATATAAACCAACAAAGCATAGAGTTTACTAACTGTAATAAAGCAGCTTTTTGTGAAAGGAGCTTTCAATTATTACTGTCTATAAGCTCAAAAGGCTGACACTTTGAGACCCACCATTTTCTGCAGTGTTATAGCTGCTTCTACACATTTGCTGAACAATCTTGGGGCTAATGAGTGCTGAAAAGGAAAAGTCAAAACTAGAGCAGCACGAATAATTGTTAAAAGAATACTACCCAGTATTATTTCTGTCATATTACAGAAATACTGCGATTAAAGGTTAAAGTTCGGATATAAATAGTCTATAGTAGCAATCAAAACAGAGCATGTCATCTTTTGAAAGTAACTGGAGCTTCAAATAACATTTGTGTCGATTTCATTGTTTCGCCACTAGCTGGCAACAAGTAACTGTTAAAAAATATATTTGTCATTGAATCATTCATTCAAGAGATTTGTTCAAAAATGCTGATCCATCCAAACAAGTAAAGTATTTGAGTGAGTGATTGAATCATTCATTCAAACCACTTTATAACTGTAATATTAAAAACACATATTATATTTGTAACGGTTAGTAGCTGCGTGCTGGATGGAACGAGACGAGAGACGAGATAACAAGCGAAATGATTTACTATAATCCTTTGGTAGTACAAGCAGGAACAGGCAGGAAAATCCACACACGTAGAAACCTCAAACAACATTAACAATATTAAAGACCGACAGAAAACTCAGGATACAAACAGGCTTTTAAAGGGTGACTAATTACAAGGACAGGTGAATGGGATGACAATAACGAGGGCAAAACCAAAGTAAACAGGATGACAGGGGGAGACACTGGGAGAAACCAAATGAGAGTTCAATGGGGATGTAACATTACTCCCCCCTCCGAATAGGCGCGACCTCGCGCCGTAGAAAACAAAAAACAAAATAAACAAGAGGGGCGAAAAAACTGCAGCAAAACAGAGTCCATGTGGGGGGAGGCTTCGGCGGAGGACGGAAAACAAAAAACAGAGTCCTTAGAGTCCATGGGGGCGACGAAGGTGGGAGGAGCCAGGGAAGAAACAGGAGGGACCCGAAGCAGGAGAAGCCGGTAGAGACCCAGACCGCAGCCATGATGTAAGCCCACGGTGGAGCCGACGGAGGGAGGAGCCATGGTGGAGGAAGGGCTGACAACTCCAGGGGGCCGACCGACGGCGGCGGAGCAGGTGGAGGTGGAGCCCGAGGCGGAGACGGAGAGCCAAAGATCCAGGGCGACACCGAGGATCCGGAGGGCCAAGGCGGAGCCCAAGGCTCTGGCGACCGAGGCGGAAGCGGAGATCCGGAGGTCCGCAGCGGAGCCGGAGCGACAGAGGACTGAGGTGGAGCCGGAGGGAGGGAGGAGCCCAACGGAGCCGGCGGGACGGAGCGACGAGGCAAAGCCGGAGGAGTGGAGTCCTGAGGCGATGGCGGGACGACGACCGACCAAGGCGGAGCCGGAGGGACGAGGGAGCCCGGTGGAGCTGGTGGGCCGACGGGCGACGGTGGAGATGAGGGAGCTGAGAGCCGTGGTGGAGCCGCAGGGTCGGAGGGCCGAGGCGGAGTTCTGGACTCTGAGGCTGGAGGCGGAGCTGAGGGATCCTCCAGCCATGACGCCGATGGAAGCTGGCAGACCCGCGGCGAGCCCACTGCACAGGTGGTGGGCTGAGGGTGAGCAGAGGGGCTGTCAGGGGACAGCGGTGACCAGACAGACAGAAGAGGGGGGGTGGGTGGGAATTCCATACCGACAGGTAGATCATGACAGGTAGGTATTTCCGTAGAAAAGTCTATTAAATCCCCAGAGTGAGTTTCCAGAACTTCCGTAAAGAAGTCCATCAAGTCCCCAGAGTTCAGTTCAAGCTCACCCCCAGCGGTGGTGCAGTGGGCAGGGCTCTCCATAGCCCTCTCTTGCTCCACGCAGCACTCCACCGTAGCGGTAGTCGTAGCCGGCTCTCGCACCTGGTCGGACGTGTTGGGCTCTGGCTCTTGAGTGATCCTTTGCTCGGTTGCTCGTGGCTCTGGCTCGTCATCCGCGGTGGGCTCGGGCTCATGCTCCGCATGTGAGGGTTGGCTGGGTTCTGGGTCTGGAGTGGGGCTGACGTCCTCCTTGACGAAGTCAATAGTCCATGACGATCCACAGGACGCCAGCACCCACTCGATGTAGTCCGGCAGGCTCTCTCGAGGACCCTCCCCGGATAGCAGCCCCTTTGCGGTGGTGTTCAGTCCTGCACGGTAGAAAGTGCAAAGGCTGCTATCCGGAAAGTGGGAGTGTTCCGCGAGGAAGATGTAGTCTCGGGTGTGGTCCTCAAGAGAGCGTTCCCCCTGCTTCAGGAGGATGAGGAGAACAGTAGGGTCCATACTAGAAAATCAAAAAGGAAAACACTGAGAAACAAGACGAGAAAATAAACGCAGGGGAATAATGCCGGAAAAAACTGTTGTAGGTCGGTCTTTCTGTAACGGTTAGTAGCTGCGTGCTGGATGGAACGAGACGAGAGACGAGATAACAAGCGAAATGATTTACTATAATCCTTTGGTAGTACAAGCAGGAACAGGCAGGAAAATCCACACACGTAGAAACCTCAAACAACATTAACAATATTAAAGACCGACAGAAAACTCAGGATACAAACAGGCTTTTAAAGGGTGACTAATTACAAGGACAGGTGAATGGGATGACAATAACGAGGGCAAAACCAAAGTAAACAGGATGACAGGGGGAGACACTGGGAGAAACCAAATGAGAGTTCAATGGGGATGTAACAATATTTTAAATACTTATATATTATAATGTTTAATAATTCATTCAAATTAAACACTTCTAAATAGATTGCAACAGTTAAAATTTTGTCACACATTATTTTGTTTAGTTCAGAATCATGGGAGAATTGTGATCTCTATTTGAGACAAAAAAAAAAAAAAAAAAAAAATTTGATTCTCAGTTTATCCAGAATTGTGCTGCTCTAGTCAAAAGTGGGGAACCAAACCAAGCTGGTCGACATTGTCAGTCACGCTTTTAAACGTTAGTTTTGCTATAGTAAATCTACAAATTCACACTCTGTGCAACATATTCAAGTGATTTTACTATGATTATGATACTATGATCATGGACTTTGTTTACAGCACCGCTCCCCCTACTTTGGGTGAAAAATATGACCAGTGTGTGGATGACTACATTTATATGTAAAAGCACACAGGGCACGATTTCCACACCTATTGGGGGGAAGAGTCAGAATACCAGCTTTGGACACACAAGAAGGCAAGTCCGATTTTACAAGCATATTATGCAAATGATTTTTTAAATCAATTGAGGACCTTCTTTAAACATCCCAATTTTGGATTACTAGAAATAATATGCCAATGCCTATATGAGACTTCATGAAACTCCACACCCAATGCAGAGTACTTAACAGCACAAATAGGACCATTACATTATTGTTTTTATTATTATTGTTATTGTTATTATTATTATTATTATTATTATTATTATTATTGCTCTTAGCTCATAATAACTTTATTTGGGATGTATCATCAAACTTCTTTCTCTCTGATAACCACGATTCATAAATCAATATACCAAGACAAACCAAAATACAAGATAAATCAATATACCACAGAGAATAGGATTCTTCTGTGCTAAGTCTACGCACCCTCTTAAACTGGATGAAAGGTAAACCCCTAATAATTTATTTAGAATCAAAACCATCACCTCTTAAAATCATATTGCAATCAGTTTGAATTTTACCCTCAGAAATATATACTTTTACATCAAGAATACTGATACTCAGTCACATTCTATAGTAAACTTCAAATGTTCAGTCCTAAAATTCAATAAATCCTAAGATAAATTTAAAAAACTTTTTTTTTTCAACGTAATTGAGAGTGCACCTAATTAAGGTGATCTCACTTGGTTTGTGCCTGATGAAAACCTGATGGTTGAAACATTGTATGAGTTTTAATAAAGTTTTCTAGAGCAGTTTTGCATGGACATTTTGTTTGTTTTTTGCTTATGCTTGCCACTTTTTTGTCCTGAACCTGAGCCCTAGTTGGGTTTGTGGGATGTGCACCCTTTTTTTAAACTTTTTTTTTTTATAACCTGTGGTTGGAGGGGAAAGAATTTCTCTGTAAGGCATTGTGGGAATTGGTGCCCACTCCACACCTGAACCAGCTATAAGAGAATTTTCTAACATTTCTGTAAACAATTACTGTGTCCAGTGCCTTTATTTGGCAGGACAGGGAGAAAATAGGCACTTTATTTTTGATATTTTGAGACACCTAATAAGTGCTATTGCTCGTCCCTTCATCCCGTACATGAGAACGGATTAGGTTGCCTGCTATTTCTTCCCTCCCTGAGAGTTTGCCAATCAGTGTCTAGCTGCTGCGGCTGCAAAGGAAGGTTTTCCCTTTCTGATGCAGAGGAGATCTGGGGTCTCTGAACAAAATCTACTTTCTCTCTACTGACAGTGCAGAAATTCCCAGTCAAAGAGCTTGCTCGTGACCACTGCCAGGCCCATGCTGCAACTGCAGCTCTGGACTGCACCCCTGTCAGTGCACTACTGTCATGAGACGTGGTCATGTGCACAGATGGCACTAGAGACAAAAGGTGACAACCACTGGTAAAAACGGAGGATTAATCAGGGTTTCTGCTATGTACGTAATTAGCCTAAGTAGTGGCGGGCTGGCCTGCCAATCCTAATTATTGCCGCCACTGCTTACAGTGCTGGCCCTGGCCAATTTGCTGCCCTAGGCAAGATTTTACCTGGCGTCCTTTGCCTCACAGCCCATTCCACCAATAATCATTGTGTTCAAACATTCACACAGAATATTTGACTATTGGGTGTTAGGCTAAATTTAAAAAAAAAAAAAAAAGCTGATGATAGTGAAACGGCAACACTTACAATAAGGTATCATTTGTTAACATTAGTGAATGTATTTAATAACTTGAACTAACAATGAACAATACTTTTGTAACAGCATTAATTATTTTTGTTAATGTTAGTTATGGAAAATTAACCTTATTTTAATTTGTTTCCAGTGAAACTATAAAAATATAGTTGCTGCCTAAGTCACATTGTAAATTAAACAAACAACAAGAATAATAATATTCTTGCACAAAACTAATACAGTAACGTTACCGTTTTGTAATGCCACGCCAGCAGAGGGAGCCCTCACCCATGGACTGACTGTTACCGCTCCCTCTGCTGCTTCATTGGTTACTTCCTGTTTGGTGGCCATATAAGGAGGCCTAAACCAAACAGGCCCCACGAAGTATTGTTTTGCCTGTGTGGACTCTACCGAGCGTTTTTCCTGATTTCATTACCTTTCATTCCGTTTCATTGTTTTTTTGGAGATTGACCCTGCCTGTCTTGACTACGATCTGTTTAATAAAGCTCGCATCTGGATCTTACACGCTTCCCTGGAGTCCCGTTACAGAATACTTCGCCTACCAAAGATCCAGCGGTTTTCAGAACACACGACCAACAATCACCATGAACCCAGCATCACGCCTCCTCTGCCTGCATCAAGGTAATCGGGCTATAGAGGAGTATGTGGAGGATTTTTGTAATTTGTGCCATTTGGTGGACTTTAATGATGTGGCCCTGAAAGGAATTTTTTGCAATGGACTTAAGGACAATTTGTACAACCTCATGCCAGACAATAGATGCTCGACTACACTAGAACAATACATTGACTTTGCACTGCTACTAGCTGGTTCACCTTTTACTGTGGGCATTACAGATGAAGGATGCAATCCTACAGTCCCCACCACACCAGACCTTGCTTACATCATGTCTGCTACTTCAAAGCCTACTTAAGTCACATCCACCAAGCCAAAGCTTGTTCACGTCATGCCTGCCAAGCCAAAGCCTGCTCAAGTCACATCCACCAAGCCAAAGTCTGCTCACGTCACATCTTCCGCTCCAGGGCCTGCTCACATCACGTCTTCCGCTCCAGGGCCTGCTCACACCATGCCTGCCGCTCCAGGGCCTGCTCACGCCATGCCTGCCGCTCCAGGGCCTGCTCACGCCATGCCTGCCGCTCCAGGGCCTGCTCACGCCATGCCTGCCGCTCCAGGGCCTGCTAACGCCATGCCTGCCACTCCAGGGCCTGCTCACGCCATGGCCACCCTTCCAGAGTCTGCACCTGTCATGGCTGCCATCCCAGAGCCAGTCCACAAGATGGCCGCCATTCCCAAGCCTGTCCACAAGATGGCCGCCATCCCCAAGCCTGTTCACAAGATGGCCGCCCCATCTGAGTCCCCAGCCAAGTTGGCTGCCACGCCTGAGCCTCATCAGTCCAAAATCATCTCATTTAAATCTCATCTCATATCTGCCGCACCCAAAGCTAATCAAGTGATGCCTGATCCTCCAGTGTCAAGTCAAGTCAGGGCTGCACGTTCAGTGCCAAATCAAGTGACAGCTGTGTTTCCTGAGCCACGTCAAGTTACAGCTGTTACTTCGGAATCAAGTCAAGTTACAGCTGTAGTTTTTGAGTCAAGTCAAGACACAGCTGTTGTTCTCCATGAGTCAAGCCAAGTCACAGCTGTTGTTCCCCATGAGTCAAGCCAAGTCACAGCTGTTCCCCACGAGTCAAGCCAAGACACAGCTGCTGTTCCTGAGTCAAGTCACGTTACAGCTGTTGTTCCTGAGTCAAGTCAAGTTACAGCTGGGTTGTCCATGTTAAGCCAAACCACAGCTGATTTCCATGAGCCAAGCCAAGTTACAGCAGATCTTCATGAGCCAAGTCAAGTTGCTGCTGTTGTCCCCGAGCCAAGCCAAGCCACAGTTGATCTTCATGAGCCAAGCCAAGTTACAGCAGATCTTCATGAGCCAAGTCGAGTTATTGCTGCTGTTCCCGAGTCAAGTCAAGTCACAGCTGACCTCCATGAGTCAAGTCAAGTCACGGTAGACCTTCCTGAATCAAGTCAAGAAACAGCTGCGCTCCTAACAGCACCTCTTCACGACATGGCTGCTAGTATGGAGCCCCGCCAAGCCACGGCCGTCATGCCAGAACCTCGCCAGGTCCCGTCTGACTTCCAAGAGCCTCGTCACGTCTCAGCTGACCCCCCAGAGCCTCGTCACGTATCAGCTGACATCTCAAAGCCTCGCCAAGTCTCGTCTCAGCTCCCAAGCCACGCAGGGGCCAACGCTGCCAAGCCACGCAGAGTCGAATCCAATCATGAACTCTCTGCCTGTCATATCACAGCCAAGAAGGCCTATCATGAACTCTCTGCCCATCATGTCACAGCCAAAGAGGCCTATCATGAACTCTCTGCCCGCCAAGTCACAGTCAAGAAGGCCAATCATGAACCCTCTGCCTGCCATGTCACGGCCAAGGAAACCGTCTATGTACTCTCCGCTCTGCTATGGATGTCACTAGTTCCACTGTGGATATCTTTGCTCCTGTCTGCTCTGCCTGCACTGTCTGTCCCGCCATGGCTCCATGTTATGCCTGCTCTGCCTGCCTTGCTATGGCTCCCTGTTATGCCTGCTCTGCCTGCCTCGCCATGGTTCCCTGTTCTGCCTGCTTTGCCTGCCTCGCCATGGCTCCCTGCTCTGCCTGCCCCACCATGGCTGCCTGCTCTCCCTGCTCCACCAAGGCTCCAGGCTCCTCCAAATCAAACATGGTGGACTTCTGCTCCAAGGTTCCACTGTCTGCTACTGCTCCACGGCCCAGGCCCTCCAGTGTTCCACTGTCTGCCATTGCTCCACGGCCCTGGTCCTCCAAGGTTCCATTGTCTGCCACAGTTCCACGGTCCAGGTCCTCCAAGGTTCCACTGTCGGCCACAGCTCCACGGTCCAGGTCCTCCAGGGTTCCACTGTCTGCCATTGCTCCACGGCCCAGGTCCTCCAAGGTTTCACTGTTTACCACTGTTCCACGGCCCAGGTCCTCCAGGGTTCCACTGTCTGCTACTGCTCCACGGTCCAGGTCCTCCAAGGTTTTACTGTCTACCACTGCTCCACGGTCCAGGTCCTCCAAGGTTTCACTGTGTGCCACTGCTCCACGGCCCAGGTCCTCCAAGGTTTTACTGTCTACCACAGCTCCACGGTCCAGGTCCTCCAGTGCTTCACTGTCTGCTACTGTTCCACGGCCCAAGTCCTCCAGTGCTTCACTGTCTGTCCCTGTTCCACGATCCAGGTCCACCCCCTGTTTTGCCTCTGCTCCCCCACCCTCCTGGACTGTTGTTGTTTTGAGCGCCAGGAGTCGCTCCTAGAGGGGGGGATTCTGTAATGCCATGCCAGCAGAGGGAGCCCTCACCCATGGACTGACTGTTACCGTTCCCTCTGCTGCTTCATTGGTTACTTCCTGTTTGGTGGCCATATAAGGAGGCCTAAACCAAACAGGCCCCGCAAAGTATTGTTTTGCCTGTGCGGACTCTACCAAGCGTTTTTCCTGATTTCATTACCTTGTTTTGATATTTCCACGGTTTAGTTTCTTGTTATAGTTTTGTCTTGTTTTTGACCCTGAGATTGACCCTGCCTGTCTTGACTACGATCTGTTTAATAAAGCTCGCATCTGGATCTTACACGCTTCCCTGGAGTCCCGTTACACGTTTAATCCTCAAAATGAATTTGAAGTGTTCAATTTAGATGGCAGCAATGTTCTACTAAACTACAGCCCTTTCTAACGTTATCACCAATTTTACGTAAAATGTTGCTATTTTTATTAAGCCCCGTTATATACAAACATTGCTAAATTAGCCAGTTCAAATTAAAAATACCATAAATACCCAAATACTGCACAACTATAATGTAAAAATGTAATTAAAACGTGTTATCATGCGACACAAAAAATCTTCCCATATAACAATTGACATCTGGCCCAGCTCTGGGCCAAGCAAGCAGTTACACTCAGCCCAAGTGCAGCAAAGAATTATGGCCCTTGTGTGGCCCAGATCTGGACTACAGACATGAGCCACACATGAGCCATAACTGGCCCAAATCTCAGCCAAACAGTAACTTATAACCAGCCCTGGACTGGGCCAGAACAAGTTTTAATGGTGCTAACCAATCTCAGCCTTCAGTAAACCACATAGAGACCAGTCTTTTACCAGAAAACTAATTTTCACTCATTATTAACCAGATTGACTTTATTGTACTGTATGTCTACAGAATCTCTAATTGAGAACTAACAAGATATCAAGATCAAGATGGTGCCGCGTATGGCTGCCGTGGTGTGGAGCTCTCTAATTCTTTTACTGTCTTTGTTTGTTTGTTCTGTTTTTAGTCATTCTCTTAGTGTCAGTTTTACCAAAGACGAACTACTGGACATAAGGCAACATACACCAGAAAAAGTTTTTCCGTTTTTTGATTATTCAGACGCTTTGTTAGATGTACTAGTCAATGTAATGTACATTTCATTCTCGTGAATGTGTACGTTCTTCCGGACGCATGTGTGAGCGCCGCGATGCAACAGCTGGCCGAACAAATTACTGATATGGAGCAACGCTACCCAGACTCTCTTTTAATTATTCTGGGGGATTTTAACAAAGCAAACCTTTCCCGTGAACTGCCAAAATACAGACAGCACGTTAAATGTCCCACCAGAGACAGTAATATATTAGATCACTGTTACACAACAATTAAAGATGCATATCACTCTGTCCAACGGGCAGCTTTGGGGCTCTCTGATCACTGTTTGGTTCATCTTATACCAACCTACAGGCAGAAACTGAAAGCAGCTAAACCTGTATTAAGGACTGTTAAAAGATGGACTAATGAAGCAGAGCAGGATTTACAAGCCTGTTTCGAATGGACTGATTGGAGTGTTTTTGAAGCTGCCACCACCAATCTGGATGAGCTCACGGAGACTGTAACTTCATATATCCGTTTCTGTGAGGATATATGCATCCCCACCAGGACATTCTTATCATTCAATAATGATAAACCATGGTTTACAGGGAAACTCAAACAGCTTCGTCATGCCAAAGAGGACGCTTACAGATGTGGGGATAAAATCTTTTATAACCAGGCCAGGAACAGACTAACAAAGGAGATCAGAGTGGCTAAAAAGAACTACTCTGAGAAACTGAAAAAAGAGCTTTCAGCAAACGATCCAATGTCAGTATGGACTGGTCTGAAGAACATCACTATGTACAAGAAACCACCCCCACAGTCTGTGGAGAATCAACAACTGGCTGACGATCTGAATGTGTTCTACTGCCGGTTTGAAAAGCCCAGACTCACACCCGACTCCCGCTCTGATCTGCACTTCACACATTCACCCACCCCCCCTGCAACTCCCCTCCCACCCTCCCCCACCACTCAACCTGTGCTGGAGGTCTGTGTAGAGGACGTCAACCGAGTCTTTAGGAAGCAGAAACCTAGGAAAGCTTCTGGCCCAGACAGTGTTTCACCTGCCTGTTTAAAGGTCTGTGCTGACCAACTGGCTCCTGTCTTCACACAGATCTTTAACAGATCACTGGAGCTGTGCTTAGTTCCCAACTGCCTCAAACGTTCCACCATCATTCCAGTCCCCAAAAAGCCCAAAATCACTGGACTTAATGACTACAGACCTGTCGCTCTCACGTCTGTGGTCATGAAGGCATTCGAGAAACTGGTCCTGGCCTATCTGAAAGACATCACTGGACCCTTGCTGGATTCTTTTCAGTTTGCCTACAGAGCAAACAGGTCTGTGGATGACGCAGTCAACATGGCACTGCATTACATCCTGCAACACCTTGACAGAACTGGGAATTATGCAAGGATCTTGTTTGTGGACTTCAGTTCGGCCTTCAATACCATCATGCCTGACCTTCTCTCAGACAAACTGACACAGCTCTCTGTGCCCACCTCCATCTGTCAGTGGATTACCAGCTTCTTGACAGACAGGCAGCAGCTAGTGAGGTTGGGTAAACTCACATCCAGGACTATCACAACCAGCACTGGTGCCCCACAGGGTTGCGTTCTCTTCCCACTGCTCTTCTCTCTCTACACAAATGACTGCACTTCAAAGGACCCCTCTGTCAAGCTCCTGAAGTTTGCGGATGATACTACAATCATTGGCCTCATCAAGGACGGAGACGAGTCTGCTTACAGACAGGAGGTTGATCAGCTGGCTGTCTGGTGCAGTCTTAACAACCTGGAGCTAAACACTCTTAAAACAGTGGAGATGATCATAGACTTTAGGAGGAACCCCCCTGCTCTCCCCCCACTCACCATCATGGACAGCACTGTGGCTACAGTAGAGTCATTCAGATTCCTGGGTACCAACATCTCTCAGGACCTGAAGTGGGACAATCGCATTGACTCTATTGTGAAAAAAGCCCAGCAGAGGCTGCATTTCCTCCGCCAGCTGAGGAAGTTCAACCTGCCACAAGAGCTACTAAAACAGTTCTACTCGGCCATCATTGAGTCTGTCCTGTGTTCCTCTATTACTGTTTGGTTTGGTTCAGCTACCAAAACAGACATTAGAAGACTACAACGGACAGTCAGGGCTGCTGAGAGGATTATTGGTATCCCTCTACCCAACCTCCATGATCTTTACACCTCCAGAGTCAGGAAAAGGGCTAAGAAAATCACTCTGGACCCCTCACACCCAGCCCACTCTCTCTTTGAACTGTTGCCCTCTGGCCGACGCTACAGAGCGCTATGCACCAAAACAGCCAGACACAAGAACAGTTTTTTCCTCCAAGCCATATCCCACCTGAACCACACTTAACACACCTCAGTACTAGTCATGTGTATTTACTTAACAAAACTTTTGTATATAGCACATATGCACATTCATAGTTCTGTTATGGACATCTTTCTTTTTTTTTTTCTCTTTCTGTATATTTTTATTATCACTGTTATTTATAAATTATTGTATATTCTTTTTTAATATTAGTGTTTTTTATTACCTTAACTTTATGTATGTCTGCACTATGTTTGTATTTTCTGTACTGGAAGCTCCTAACACCAAGACCAATTCCAACACACTTGGCAATAAAGCTCTTTCTGACTCTTTCTGACAAAGGTTTAGATCTTGATGTTTTATTGGTCAAGGGAAAAAAAAAAAAAATATGCCACCATAATTGTGGTCAATGTTTGCTTTAGTTGGGCTCTTGACCCTTTTCCTCACTTAAATCAATTCGAT
Organism: Cirrhinus mrigala; assembly: GCA_036247105.1. Classification (NCBI taxonomy): domain Eukaryota; kingdom Metazoa; phylum Chordata; class Actinopteri; order Cypriniformes; family Cyprinidae; genus Cirrhinus; species Cirrhinus mrigala. Next base: position 21,067,061 of record CM070018.1, read on the forward strand.
TTTAAGCAACTGCAATATTGTTTCACAGTGAATATATGTGCAGTGCTGAATGCTTGACATAGAAAGATGTCTTAAGTTTTCTGCTTATGACTCATTTGAGTGAGTATCATGAAGTGGTTTCTCTGTTTGATTTATTGACTGAAATTCAACCATTACAGAACTACAAATAAAAAATGAGTAAATAAATATCACTATAGTGCATCAGTGTTGATAATAAAGAGCTGCATCAGCTCAGGCTTTTAAACATGGACATTTACATAACATTTTCATACGATCCTCAACAGTGTTGACAATAATTATTCATACTAATGGGAGTTTTTTTTTTTAATGTGGTGTTACCCAGCATGCATTGCAACATAGCGTTTTGTTGATTTTTTTGAAATGCGAAAAAAAAAACGCACTTTGGTGCCTTTAGGGATCTGCAGCGCTCCTATATTTGCCTATTCCACCCATGAAACGGGCCGGCCCTGCTGCTTCAGAATCGGGTTGGGGCAGTGTTGCCAAGTCTGTGGTTTTCCTGTGGAATTGGGCTACTTTAACACTGTTGCCGCGGGTTGTTTTTGATGTCTGCGGGTTGAAACGACCCCAATAATGTCATATTCAGCCCCTGAAATAAGAATTTACCAGGGGTATCCCTTGGAACGCGACTTTTAATGGGGAACCCCCTCGAAACGTGACTGGGCTAGTTTTCCGCTACTTTTGAGTAGCAATTGGGCGGGTTTTGTTGTGAAATCCTGGCAACCCTGGGGCAGATGCAGGCTCACCAGGGCTTTAGACTCATTCTTTCCACTGGTCGCTTATTTGTTACTAACTTTTTTTTTGGCTACAACATTAATCAATGCATGCTGATGAACTTTTATCATAGTTTATAGTTGGATGGTAACGAAAGTGGTTAACCCTCAACACGTTCTTTTTCATCAGTAGTAGGCTATTATTTTTGGCTTAAATTGGGCTTCAGACACTTTTTTTGGTGGATGATTGGCATGCTAGACAAATAACAGTTTGATCATGCATTGCTAGTGTTGATCTGGTATGCATTGTTTGTTTCCTCACATCTCTCTTTCACGTGCTCCATTTACCGCCTGTCACAGGATTGCGCGTGCTCTCACCGACACATTTTTTTGAGCAGCCAATGTGTGATCTCTTCTTAGTACTCATGACCAGTACTGCTAGAGTAAAGTATTTTTACTTTTTTCTGTAGTTTTTCAATGGCTCAAGTTGTACCATTGACATTACCTGATAAGTTGAAGGCTGCGCGTTTGGATGGAGCAAAAACAATGTAAGTGTCTAAAAGCATACGCACAATTCCTTTGAATGATAAATGACATTTAACTTAATGTTGTTAAACCGAAGGTTCGAAGGAAACGGTTAAAATAACCACAGCATTAACAACAACCTTGAAATAAGAGCAAGAGGTTAATCTGTCAATCAGATGCATGAAAGTTGCGTTCGTTACTATTATCATCAGAATCATCATTCGCCGATAGAAAGGAAAAGTTTAAATGCTGTAACATTTTATTTTATGAAAATAAGATAAAGAAGCTCACATCATGCAAAGGTGTGACATAAAATGTTACTCTGTACATTCACGGTATGCTACACAATTAACACGATAGCCCACTTTTAAAGCCTTTTTTAAATCTTGGCTTAGTGAGAAATTAATATACTAAAATGAATTACTTAAAATTAAGTATACTACAAATAAATGTTATGTTCTTAATTAAAATACCTTGCAAATGTACTTTTAGGAGCCTATACTAAACTGGTATAAAGTGTGCTAAATTGGAAGTATAGTGTCAAAGTCCAAATAAAGATAAACTGAAGTATATTTGATTGTGCTAAAGTCGAACTATTGCAAGTATATTTTAGGAACACTTTAAATGTCTTGCGTTTAAAGACTTTATTATTCAAAGATCATACAATCCTCAGCAAAAGTGACATTAAAACACATTTTAGGCTTAATATTAAGAAATATGCATTGTGCACAAGTAGTACTCCAAATAAAGTTGCATTATAATTTTTATATCAATAAGTCTCGAGGGATATATCAGAGATTTGAACTATACTTAGTTTGAAATAAATTTATTTTACATATATTACTTTTCATTAGGGGAAAATTCTACATGTGCTATATGCCATGCCATAGCACCATGAAACTAACTTCTAACAGTAGACAAAATTGTTTTTTTTGGTTTTTTTGCCCTTTACTCTCTGACTCCATAAAGGCTGCAGTGTAGTTTGCCCCTGTCTAAGCATATAAAAAATTTAGGGGAATCCTGTGAATACACTTAAAGAATGCAGAATCGAATCCTTAATCGAATCGCATCGAATTTTATTGTGAATCGTCTCGAATCGAAACGTTCTGAAATTTGCAAAAATTGTTTTTTGAATCGAATCAAAAACCTATGAATCGTGAATCGAATCAATTCACTGCTAACCTAAAGATTCACAGCCATACAAATTACGCAAAGTAACTACTTGAGCACTAGTTAAAGCACAAATTACGCAAAATAACTAATTGGGTTGCAATCATTTGCTGACAGAAAACCAGTTGAAAAATCCCATTTGCGCCCTGGTCGTGGTTACATGGATGTCTCAGTGATTGGTCATGCCCAAGGCAATACCCAAAGTGAACAGTCTAAAGAGAACCTGTATGGAAGAACTGTAGAGAACTGTTCCATGGCCATTTCAAGAACATTAAGAACATTAACATTAATCTTATGAATACAATTCAAAACAGACAAAAGGGAAGATAGACTGCCTTTCCAAAGTGATTTTAGAGTATGTTTTCATTAAAACTTTTTTTAGGGAAAGTCAGACTGCATTACCTCTGGTGATGGTAGGCACTGATGCGGCTTGTCATTGAGGGGTTTGGTGAGCAGTTTCTCCCCCAGAATTGAGCGCAGCTGCTGGGCCATGATAGTCTGCTGCTCCACACAGCAGTGGTTCTCCAAAGATAGAATAAGAGGATATGGAGAAGTCTAGAAAATAAGCATATGTTCAACTATGCATATGTATTTATTTGTTTAATTTATGTATTTGTTTCTGTTTTTTGAGGAGACGGAAAAAGGAAAAGGGCTAAACTGTTAAACAATAGAGCATTTGCACCTATGTCACATTTTGGTCAGTAACCCGGATGCATGGCCATTGTGGCGATACTCTGATGTAAACAGCAGCATGGATTGTATGGTTAATATAATACTGAAGACAATGTTCTACTAATTTATTTCTAAACCACAGAAAAAAAAGTGTGGAAGCTGCTAAGTCCTTCTCCACAGAGAAGGACTTAGTAAGCAGAAAAGGGCATTCTATTTTGACTAACTAAGCAATACAGAGCTCAACGCTAAGCAGGAATAGTGTTTTCTTGGGTATTTCTGTACACAAAGCTGCGCTACGCTTATTTACACTGCTTTATAATGCATTGTACAGAAGCAAGATGAAAAGAAAATGGCATGTAAACTTTCCTGGAAACAGACAGTTCTCCTCAGAGATACATTCATATAAACTTTACAGACTAAATATAACAATAACGTAATATTTCCACTCAAGTGACATTTTGGAACAACTTCCGGATTAATGACGTAACGTGAAAACACTATAATGTTCGTCTTTTTTTTTTTTATCCTCATTAAGCATATATGTGTATGCGCTACTCTTTTATCAATAATTTAAATTATTTCAACTATTTGATTTAAAAGATTATGCACACATTTGATTCCTAAATAGGTACCCAAAGTTATCTACTAATCTACTGATTTGTCTAATCTTAAAAGATCTGGTGATTTGGAAAAACACAAACAAACCAAAAACAAACAAACAAACAAACAAATACATAATTTATTGTTTTCCCATAAAAAAAATAAAATAAAAAATCTGAATCTATAATTTTGCTTCTCAAGTATCTAAGGAAATGTAGATATTATTTACTGGAATACAACACAAAAAATAAAAGCATCACCCAGTGAACTAAAGGTGAAGAGCCACTTCCTGTGCTCACCCTGAATGCATATTCAGCGATGACCTTCAAAACCTCGCTAAATGGCACTTTGGATGTGAGGGTGTGTCCATGGTAAATAATTGGCTCCTTTTCCCCATCCCAGCAGTCCAATTCCACACATCGACAGCCTTGACTCAAAGCTCTGCACCACAAACAAACATGAAAACTTTTCATTTTTTTCTCAATATTGGAGTGTTTTTATCTGTTCTTGTGCAAAAGATTTCACTAAATAGGTCATCTTGTCTAGTATGCATGCAAATGTGTATGCATTATCTGCTAAAAGGACAAATGCTGTCTTTTTATAGGTGGGTATTGTACCTGATATAAGGGTCAACGCTGCTCTCACCAATGAGCTGGTCTTTAGTGAGGTAGGTGTTGTGTGAGGAGGAGATAAAGTAGTGACTGAGTGGGTGGCTCATGTCCTGGTAGACTCTGCCATGCTCTGGGTTATACACATCATTCTCCTTAGAGAGCATGTACATGGTGAAACCATTGGGCGTCATGAACTGGTTCTTCTGGGCTAAATGGTACAGAATATAGTAGCATCTTTAGGTTCAGAATCACAAGCCTGATAAAAAGTGCAAATTGCAATAAAACAAGTGATGTGCAGTGCATCCCCAGCACTGCACAGTTTGTATGTCTTCCCTTATCTAACACACCTGAATCAACTCACCAGCTCATCAGACTGCAAGACTTAGGTGTGTCCAATAAGGAAGACGTACAAAATAGTGCAGGGGGTGCTCCAGGACAGGTTTGAAAGACCCTACAACAGGCATGGCCAACGTCGGTCCTGGAGAACTGCAGCCCTGAGTTTTCAAATACACCAGAACAAGCTAATCAAAGTCTGAAGGGTTACTAGAAAGCTACAGGCTGGTGAGTTTTAATTAGAGTTGGAGCTGAACTCTGCAGGGCTGCGGCTCTCCAGGACATGAGTTCGCCACCCCTGCCCTACAATAAAATAATACCTATTACTGTATATTAAAAAGTCATTCACAATTGTTCTGTGTTTTTATCACTGAATATTTAGAGAATATTTAGATCCTACCAAGGATTGTTTGTTCAAATCATAGTAAGCAAAGTGTGAATACCCCATTCATTGAGCTCATAGGTAAGGATGAGGCTCTGAGCATGTACAAGCGTGTGGTCTTCGCCCTGGTCTTTCAGGAATTCACGCAAATCCACAGTGGACAGGACGTAACCGTTAGCAGAGTACTGCTGAAACACTGCATCTAGCTCAGGCCGACGTAGTAACTCACGGCAAAACAGCTCAATCTCCTCATGTTCAAGCCTTCCGTCTGCTGATTTATCACACTTCTGATATGCAAAGACATATATAAAAAAACGAATTAATTTCTTCTAATTTCTGCATATAAAGCAAAAATAAAATACCATGCATGTATACTGTTATTCTTATATTCTTAAAATCCATTTTGTCTTTAGTGTTGATTTTTGTCCGTTGGTTATTCAACATCACAGGCTGATTTGTTCTGTGATTAATGAGTTTTCTTTCAAAACATCCCAAAGCAGGTCAAGAGCTGCCAAGGAATAAAGGCTTACCTTGAAGAGGCTGGCAGCATTTTCTTCACTCAGCTCTATGTTGATCATCTTGAAAAGGGTCTGGACCTCCTCATATGACATCTTGCCATCATGGTTCATGTCAGCTTGTTTCAGGTAGCCATAGATCCAGGTGAGAGCAGTCAAGGGTATAAAAAGGTTAAATAACAGCCCTAGTTTAAATGTGTTGTGACATCCAAATAAACATTAGTTAGGGTTGCAGCTATATTTTGTTCAAGCATGGCATGGGGCATATATACAGTCTATTCAATAGATTGTACTGTCTTACAGACTATGCACACAAAATGTATATTTATGTTCAAAAACAAGACATGCAGTGGAGTAATATAGAAAATAACACAGGGTTGTTATATATATGCCTCTCAGTAGTCATTTTATAGATTTATAAGCTGGGACTGTACAGTACAACTGTATCTGATTATCTGCTGAAGGATATTTGTCAAGTTTCTCTTTCTGGGTCATGTTGCTGACTCTGCCCTGCAGGGTTTGAATGCCACGGACCCAGTGCTGGGCTTCCTCTTTTGTGTCACACTGGAGATCCAAGCTCTTCCTTCCTCCCTTGAACACAATGGTAAGACACTGCTCTTCTGGAAGTGAGGTGGCCAAGTTTCTCAACGTCTCAGACTTACAACCCTCCTGCACACACTCCACTTCCATCACAGAGACTAAGAGGAAAATTATATTTTTAATTTGACAAAACTAGCTTAGTTCAATCAAACATTTAAATTGAAATAGGGTGGGTCTCAATCAGCTCCCTAGCTCCCAAGCACGTGAATCAGTATATCGTGTACACGAATCCGGGCACTGGTAAGTTCCCTAGCTCACTGCACATTGGGACAGTGATTACTCGAATTCTGGCGACATATGTACAATGTCAACTGACAACATTGTAGAACATTGTTGTTGGAATTCATAACAGGCAGGAACAATCTCATTTTGATATTTTTTATTCTCTTTAAACACGTTACATGTTCCTACAACATTTCAGCCATTAATTATAAATGTTAATTAGATGTGTTCATTACCTGTCTAGCGATGTGTGTTTATGTTTACTAAATAAGAGTTCATCTTTGCAAATCTTCTATCATGTATTATTATATTTAATGAATCATGTGGTTTGTTTTGCGCTTCAGAAATGTGATGTTATTTCCAGTAAGGGAGTATTGTGAGCACAGACACTCCCTAGAATTTGCAATGCATTATGGGATTTTTCAGGGAACGAACACTCCAGTGCACTGGAAGGAATTTGTGATTGAGACAGCCCTTAAAATGGCTGACTCCCTGATCGGTGATCAGCTGGAGCTCTGTCTGGTAAGCAACTGCTGTTTCTGTTGAAAATGTCATTCAAAGATTTCTCGATTAACATTGACATTTTGTTTCTACAGCGGCTGGCCCACGAGTGCCTCTCACAGAGCATTGACAGCACAAAGCATTCTCCAAATCTCGTACCACAGCCACCAAGCCGGACACAGTGCAGACAGAGACTCTAGTTGCCAACTTATTTTGTTTACTTTTTTATTTTTTTGTATTTTCAATTCCTTTTGTCTGTTTACTGTTGTGACAAATGTAGTCATACAATTAAAATTATATATTCTTGGAAAGAAACGTGTCTGTGTAATAATATACTTTTTTTATCTAACAAGCTACTTATGGGTCCTGTCTGCTCAATTGCTAAAATATTTTAGTATTATTCATATACTAGAGTTATTTAGTATTATTCAGTTGTAGTATTTATTCATATTTTGTTCATATTTATTCATACTTTCTTTAGTAATGTTATATCTTGTAATTTTTATACTTTTTTTTTTAATATATTTATTTAGCTTTAACTAAATTTTAGTTATAGTATTTAGCATTTCAATTTTTATTTCAGTCAGTTGCCAAGGCATATCTATGTTTTATTTTATTTTTTTTTTTTTTATCCAATAATTATATTTTATTTCAGCTTTATTTGAATGAATGAAAATAATTTTGAATTTTAGTATTCCACACTCTTTAGTGTATTCCAGACATGCTTCTCTTTTAAGATATCTGTATCTTTTTTCTTCAATAAGTACATTAAATTTCTGAGATAATTTGCAACCAACTTACTTCTTATACAGAAACATCACATGCAAACATAAAAACAACTGAATAGGACACAAGCATTGAGATGAAGTGCATTAAACACTAGGATTCTTTGACCCAGATCCATTATGTGGTTGGTAGTTAGTTTCTTCACTTTTATATCAAAGATTATTATTATTTGCAATATTATTGCTTAGAGTTAATGACTGCATAATATAAACAACTACTATTTTTATTGTTATATATATATATATATGTATATATATATATATATATATATATATATATATATATATATATATATATATATATATATATATATATATATATATAGGTATTTTATAAGTGATCCTGGGATTACGATAACTACATTTTTGTTTACTGGTGTGTTAAAACGTTCGTGATATCAATTCGTTCCCTTGTAATTTCATATCTTTCCTTTAGAGGCACTAGAAACCCCTTTCACTGCTTTCCCCTTTCAAGCGAAGAAGTCGTTCCGGCCATTTTCAAATCTTCTATCATGTATTATTATATTTAATGAGTCATGTGGTTTGTTTTTCGCTTCAGAAATGTGATGTTATTTCCAGTAAGGGAGTATTGTGAGCACCGATGCTCCCTTGAATTTGCAATGCATTATGGGATTTTTCAGGGAACGAATGCTCCAGTGCACTGGAAGGAATTTGTGATTGAGACAGCCCTTAAAATTTGCTGACTCCCTGATCAGTGCCCTGACTACTGAACAAGGGAGCTGATTGAGATGCACCCCTAGTTAATATTGACAGTAGCACAGAAATAAGGAGACAAACAATGATTGAGCCAAAACACAGCCATCTTTGGTTTTCCATGTGTATAATTCAGCAAACCAAATAAGCCAAAACAGCCCCTAAAATTAGAAAATGCTCATGCCAGTGTGCAGGAGGTAGACAGCAGTGGCCTAGAGCATACAGTATAGATTATGTACTCTAATACAGTCTCCATATGTGTGTCCTGTCAGCTATTTACTTTTTATACAAAATAAATGGCTGTGACACTAAATCTAAAATGTCAGCTATACTAACAGTAATTTTATACTGATTTATAGAGCAAACTTTACATGGCCTATGTTAACAGAGATTTGTTTTACGGTGGAAATCATCTGATGTTTTCACTTCTTTATTTATCACTCTACTGCAGGTAGAAAGTGACTGGTAAATAATCTTTGTTTATCTCTGCACTGAGGTGCCAAAACAAAGAACTGATTACAAACCATATTCTAGTAAACAGCACACACACTGAAGACTTTAAAATACGAGCTGTTATTTTTGGATAAAAGGAAACTGCAGCAACAACAACAAAAAATGAATTCTAGTTTATTAGCAAACATTTATTGCTCAGAAGTTTCTCTTTCATACCTGAAAGGGCATTTTAGGGAATATATTTCTTTACTTCATCTTCTATTTTGTTTTATTTTATTTCACAGCAATACAATGCTAAAATATATGCTAAAATATAGATATACAGTACTATATGTAATCTATATTTTACCAAAAAACATAGAACCTTTATTACGGCAGACGGCTCACATGATATGTGTATGATTTGCCTGGGTGAGGAACATGCCAGGTAATGTCTTGGGCTCTTGAAATTGCATTGGACAGATAAACAAACATTTTTTTTTCCTTTTTACATGTGATATGTATTCTGTGAAAACACTTGTGTACTTGTGTGTGTGTGTGTGTGTGTGTGTGTGTGTGTCCAACTAAGGACTATCTTATACCTTGTCAGAAAAAAAAGGTACAGTTATGTCACTGGGGTGGTACCCTAAGGTACAATATGTACTTTTTTCAAAGTACTAAAATGTAACTTTAAGGTACTAATATCTACTGTTTAGGGATATCTAAGATACAAAAATGTACCTTTTCACTTTTGTACCTTAGGGTACTGCCCCAGCGACAGAACTGTACCTTTTTTTCTGAGAGTGTATGAGCTGGTTTAAGCTGGTCCTGAGCAGGACCAACAAAAAGACCAACTTATAACCAGCTCAGAACCATCTTATACCAGCTCATGACCATCATGACATACCTAACCAGCATATGCTGTTCTTTTTTTTTTTTTTTTTTTTTTGTGCTTTGTGTAAATTCTTTTTTCCATTCTTTTTGGCCTTGTATTTGTTTGCTCTTAGTGTGTTTTGCTTTATCTGTAATGCGCTTGTTTAAACTTGTTTAGCTGTATTTACTCTTCACACTCATTTGCATGTGTTTGCTGTTTATGGTTGTATTTGTTCTGTGTGTGTTTTTTTTTTTTTTTTTTTTTTTTAGGTAGTGTGAGAACCTTAATTTGGTGACAAGTTTCTGAACTTTCTAGTGGATGGTTGTGTTTATAGCTTTCCTAGTTTAATTAAGTCTGATTGTTCTTTATGTTGAACCACCCTTGGTCCCACAGTCAACGATTTTACAATTAGTGCTTGATTGTTAAAAATAAAGTTTGTATTTTGGTATACACATCTCAGGTCAAGTTTCTGTGTGCCCTTTTTAGTGATAAATTCAGTATTAAGATTCCCCTGTTGTCAGGATGGCGTAGTCATTTGCAATGTCCTTTTCTGACTATGCTTTGTTACACAAGACAACGCCCCTTTCACACTGCAAAACGTGTAAAGCAGTTCCTTGAAGTTAGCAACTCTGAAATAATGAAATGGCCGGCCCGGAGTCCTGATCTAAACCCAACTGAAAAACTCTGGAAAATCCTTGGCTACAAAATTACAGTTACAAAACTATAGAAGTGAGTAGAAGAAGAGTGGACCAAGATCACACCAGAGCAGTGTGAGAGACTAGTAATGTCCTGTGGCCGCAGATGTGCTGAAGTCATTAAAAGCATGGGCCTCTACACTTCCTACTAATTTCTGACAGCTGTAACCCTCCAAAATTTTAGTTCTAATCTTTTTTTCGTGCTACAGTGGTTACTGTTCTTTCATTTTGATTACTGTGTTTTCCACAAAATTAAGTCTTTTTTAAAATGCCTTGGTTATTTCGTCAAACATGTGAGTAGAACAGCTGGTGACATTCTTTCAAATTCTGAGTGATGAAGATTAACAACATTTCAGAAAAAATCAAGTATGCATAGACTGTTCTCTAATGTTGATCTCTACTGTAAAGCTATGTGATACAATTCAATCAGTTATAACTGAGGCTTTGGGTTCATTATAGAATGACTTTACCCAGTGAGTAAAAGATCCCGAACAAATTTCTGCAAAACAGAATTTCCAATTAACTTTATCAAAAACCTTTTTAGCATCTAAAGAAACTATTATTGCCTGTATATGATTACGTTGTGATGTGTCAATAAGATTGAGAAGTTTTCGTAAATTCTTTGAATAATAATGGCCTTTGATGAGTCCAGTTTAATCATTACACATGATTGTGGGAATTATTGTATCCAACTGGGATGCAAGAGCATTAGAAATTATTTTAATGTCACTGTTTATTACAGATAGTGATCAATAACTAGATGTCACAGTTGGGTCTTTATCCGATTTCAGAAATAATCTTATTGAAGCAGTATTCATGTGAGGCAAGATCTCTCCTTTGACTTTTACTTCTGTAATCATTCTTAAAATCAGTGGAGCCATTATATGCTTCAGAAACTCTGTAGGGAATTTATTGGGAAATATAATACTAATTGTATTAGTTGGTATTTATGTACTACTAATAATATGAAACTAATATGGAGTCCAAATACATCATATTCATCACATTATTATACAGATATAGGTAGTGCACTAAATCTTACGACATAAAATGAATGCTGAATGAACGTTCAATTTTTTAATACCCTGTCCCCCACACATAACACTCACTAACATACATATAATATCTTTAAAGATATAAACTGTTCACAATACCCTTGCATACTAACTTGGTTGAGCTACCGCATCATTCACTACATCTTTGTGGATAACTCTGTGTATGTGACAAATTACCTTTGTATCCTTCTATCCTTACTGAGTAACACACTATTTTGTAGAGGAGGGTCAACATAACAAGTTTCTTACAGGAGGAGAAAAATTACTTCGGAATGATAGCAGCATCATGATGTTATTTTTACACAGAGATTGGTAGGTCTATTAGTAAAATCTGTTGACTTTAGCCATTGTTGCTGTATTACATGCCAATGGTGAGTGTTCAAGCTAGTGTATACCATGATTGAGATATCTTTAATACTTCCTAAGTTACAGGCATGAAAACTTTGGAGAAAAAAAAAACAAAACTCGTAAAGAGCTTTTTTTCTCCAAAGTTTTCATGACTGTAACTTAAGAATTTTATTTTATTTTTATTTTTTTTAAGACATATATATTTTTTAATATTTCATACAATGCTAATGAATGCAATGGCCAATCATTGCATCATTGAGGCGATCAGATGAGTCTTGTTCAGTCCGTGTAGCCGTGTCTGAGCTGTAATGTGCCATAATGACGCATGTATGAATTACCTGAGTCTGTGTGCACCTCTCAGTAGTATTCGGCAGCTGTGTCTCTAAAAGCAAATCTTTAAGTTTAACTGCTTTAAGAACAGTAATGTTACCACCTTGCTACTGAGAAATGTCATGTTGCTTTTCAGTTGCAAAACTATTTTACTGATAAAGTCATGGGGCAGTGCTGCTGTGCGCGTCTCCACGTGTGCGTGAGTGTGTGCCTGTACTGTATGTGTGTTCATTGTAATTGCAATTACAAGATCAAAAGCCACCTTTGCTATATTTACCAAAGGTGCCAATATTAGTGGAGGGCGTATTTCATAATGAGATTTTTCCCCCACTTTCCACTGTTTTACTTCAATGAGGTTAGAATTTTTTGAAAGAAAGACTAAAAAAATAAACAATGCAGATTTTTTATTTTTCACATGGGTGCCAATATATATATTGGGACCATATAAATTGACAATCGTTAAAGGTGCCATAGAATGGAAAACTGTATTTACTTTGGCATAGGTGAATAATAGTTCTGTACATGAAATGGCATACCGTGAGCCTTACACACCATTGTTTCCTCCTTCTTATGTAAATCTAGTGCATGCAAAAGACCACTCAAAAAGAGGCCAATCACAACATAACACTGACTGTGATGTTATAACTAGGATCATTAATAGTTACGCTCCCAACATTTGCATATACCAGAAACAAGCGAGGACATTAGCAAAAATGGCAGATCATGGAAATAAATGTTATGTTCCAGGCTGTGCAGGGATGAGATGTCTGTAGTGTTGTCAAAAGACCCGGTACTTCGGTACCAAGTCGGTACTAAAAAAAATAAATGTCACGGTACCAGGTTTTCTTAAGTACCGGTGGTACCGAGCACTCGGTCAACCCGGTTCTTGCTGCGCTATGCGAGAAGTGCACACTGCACAGTTGCGTCTTCTTCATAAAAGCACAGAGACATGGCGACCAGCGGTGCTGCTCATGCGGCTGCTCTGAATCCGCTTGTTGAAAAGAAAGGAGGAAGGAGCCACGTGTGGAAATATTTTGTATTTGCGACTGATGACAAGGGCAACATCATAGATCATCAGAAACCCATTTGCAAACGGTGTCATCGAAGTTCTCTCTCAAAAGGAGGAAATACATCGAACTTAATAAAACACCTCAAAGACCGACACCCAGATTTAATTAAAGTTCAAGCAGGTAAGTTTTAATTTAATTTTATATTTAGAGCTTTTGTTATAAAAATTATACCTTAAATAAACATCGCCATTTGCTTAGTTAATCGTTAGCATAAGCGCGGCTAATGCTAACGCGAGTATTAATATAAACTTCTTTATTAAGTGTTTAATGCTCCTATAGCGTTTATTAAAAAAAAAAAAAAAAAAAAAAGGACATGATAGTGTACTATTTTTACACACCTGAGGCTTTTAAATGACCCGTGTAGCTAAAAATGTGTGTTAGAGAACAAATGTACAAATGTATGGTTAATGTTTATAGCCTTAAAATCAGTCCATCAGAAAAGCAGTTCTAGGCAATGAAATATAGTTTGCGCAGTTTGATTAAATAAAAGTACAGTCAAATACAGTCCTGTATAGTTTGGTAAAAGATACTATTCATTAACATGACTTAATATATTATCTAACATCAATTTACAGTGAGTGAACATTAATTAATGTGTGTGTGAATGTTTTATACAAACATTTGATCGTTCATGTTTGTTCATTGTGCGTGAAATAATGTCAACAGATACAACTTTTAATTTAAAATAAATTATTAATACATTTTGAAATTAAGAAGAATAATTGCTATGTAACACTTATTTATTAAGTCATGTTAAATGGAATCTTTTTGTAAAGTGTTTTTAATACTACAGTTTCCGTCTGTGTAACATTGATATCTTACACTCAATATAAGTAATCTTATCTAACTTTAAGTTCTGTTTAGCTGGTGTCAATCTAATATTGCATTTAGTCAGACTCAGCCCATTGTTTTACTGAAGTATATTATATTTTCCTTTTACAGCTGCAGGCTGAAGAAGACCACGAACCAAACTCCTAAGCAGACAACGGTTCCAGATGCTTTTCAGCAGCAGAAGTACGACAAAAACTCACCTGTGGCAAGAAAACTGAACCGAGCTGTTGCTGAATTCACATGTATGGATCAAGTGCCAGTTTATACAGTGAAAAATGGGGATTCCAGCAAATGCTTCATCATCTCAGCTCAAAATACCAGCTTCCGAGTCAAAACTTTGTTTTATTTTTGTTTGTTATAAATAAAAATAGTGTGTTGTTCAATTCATGTTTTTGTGTTTTGATTTGGTACCGAAATTGGTACCGAGAACCGTGGATTTTCACTGGTATTGGTACCGACTACTGAAATTTTGGTACCGTGACAACACTAGATGTCTGTATTGAGAAAAGCACGGAAAACAAATAGCGCGTTCTAATAAAATAACGCGAGCCACTAAAGGGACATGGTTAGCAGCTTGCTAGCGGTAGCCTGTTACATTACAGCACATACAGTAAGATTTCACTTGCCACATAAACAGAGTAAGGAGAGATGACGGAGGACGATGGTGAATGATTTACAAATCCTGAGCAGCACTGACAAGCATCTGATCTTGTAAAATGTGTGGTAAGTATTGCCGCTGTAGTATACACAGAGCATGTGCAACCGCAAATTTCAAAAGTGAATGTAAAATGCGTTTGTGCATTCATGCAAAAGCAGTTTCAATGACCCACATATTAATAGCGGCTCCCTGATTAAATATATATTTTCCTCCCTGTGTTTTCTTCCTGCTGTGTGAGCTACTGAAATGAGCCACACTGTAAAACAGCCAATCAGAGCAGAGCTCATCATTATTATTCATGACCCTTCCAAATAAGGTAATAACAGACCATTTCATTCTAAGGACAAATCCTAGGGATGTAAATGGACATGTAAAACCGTTTCTGGAGAATGTATGCCCTTATCTAAGCCACAAAGCTTATATGTACATACCAGAGAACAATTTAAAATATTGTATCAATGCATTCTATGGCACCTTTAATTATTTATTATAAATGGTTAAAAAAATAATAAAATAATTATTCTGCATCAGTGAATGTATTGTTGAGAGTAAAAGACTCTTATGAATTAAAATGGTTGATTGTCAGTTCATCTGAGTCTAAGAGGTGGATTTCAACAGACTTTAGCTTTATTGAATGATTCATAATATTCATAAACTGATGTTTCACACACTGCTACTGAACTCTGGAGATAAAATAATTAATAAAAAAATAATTAAATAAAATAATTAAATCCAAAAATTCTGTCATTATTTATTCACCCTCAAGTTGTTATAAACCTGGATATAAAAATACTATGGAAGTCAATGGCTACCAGCAACTGTTTGGTTACCAACATTCTTCAAAATAGTGGGTGTTCATGCACACGTCTCAGCCACATCACAAAACATGATCTTTCTAGCAATTATAGAGCATAATTCTAATTTAAGCCATGTGCACAGTTGCCAGGGCAATGATAATAAATTCATGTGAACTATACGGCGCAAACCATAAAGTGAAGGGCTGCTCTCTTCCCACCCAGTCATGGACTGTAATTAGACTGTACAGTGAAGCTTAGAGAAACCCCCCAATCTGAACTGCAAATAGACCAGCCCTGTAATGACCGTCAGTGCTGCGGCTAGTAGAGCCTGTTTAGACAGCCATAAATAGGAGGTGTATTTACCGGGAGGGGCTCTTACAGTTCCAGAGCGCAGAATACAGAACATCACTTATCATCTACACACCTACTGCTTCATAAAAACCTTATTTTTAACATTTTCACACACAGTACACTACACAGAAATTCTGCTAATAAATAAACACACTATATGCTGAGTATGACAACTCACAGGACTGCTGACATTTGGCTTTGTTGGTGGCCTTGTTGGATTCACACCAGACAGTGACTCCGTCATTCATCAGCTTTAGCATACGCTTCCTCTTCCAGCGTGGAGAACGCACCTTTATCATAGAAGAGCCTCGCAGCATCATCTTCACATCGTCATCATCCTGGACCCCTGCAAAGTTTATTAATAAGACTCATGACTGTGGCACAAAAAACATATTAGGTTCCTTTTCAACAAAACTACAAGGTTCTAAGAAAACAGAGAAATCCAGCATTTGCACTTGAGCTGGCTTTTATTTTATTCATGTGAGTGAAAGTAAAAATAATTTCACCACATTTTTACCAATGTTTTGTGTTTAATGACTCAAAAAACAGTGAAGAATCAAAAGTAAAAAATAAATAAATAAATAAAAATACAAGAAAGAAGGAAAGAAGAAAAGAAATAAATTTAACTGCATACATTTGGTAAAAAGGGACAACTGTATAACAGCACACATTATTATATGTTTACAATCTGGTGAAAACTCCTGTGCATCTTTAACAATACAGCTTATTTATTATGTTTGAAGCTTACTCAAAAGTCACAAGACAAATAGTCAACCACTGTATGCCAAAAATGACAGCAACCCTGAACAGATTTTAATTGTCTGAATTATTATGAGCAATCTAGTAAGCCCCAATACAACTAGCTCTTACTTTAGTCCTGGGAGGGATCAATAACCTCTTGAAATGGATCCCAAAGAGCTATTTTATTTAATTCCTCTGCTAGAGGCTGTTCTTTATGAAGATTCACTGATGTACCACACAGGGGAAGAGTTATTTAATTTATTAGGGCTATTTATTGTTTCTATATATATATATATACACTTTAGGTATATAAGGTCAAAGAACAACTCAAATGTCATAAAAAGACCATGCCAATGAAATTATCAGTGAAATGAGAACTGCCTATTGTGTGGTGAAGCTCACACAAATACAAAACTAAAATACAACTGTGTGTGCAACAAAAACAACAACAACAACAACAACAACAACAATAATAATAATAATAATAATAATGCCTTACCCATTTTTATCAGGGGATCGTCTGGCTTAAGTTGGGACGTCCCGGCTGCATTCTTCTTTCTCAACATGACGCAGCAAGTCCTCTTGCGTCTTAAACTGGGGAGTTTATGTGAATAAATATACGGATCGGTGTCTAGATAGAGTGCTGTACTGATCCAGCTCTAACTGTATATACATCAGGAAACAGAAAAGGCACTGCCCCTGTTTAATGACCTCATGAATGTTAAAGTGCTGCTACCGTTATATGACATCACATTACATTGGCTTCGGCTTTTATATCAGTCTAACCTACAAAAATTCTAACCTAACGTTACATAAATAGAACGATATAAACTGATGCCGCGTTAAAGCATATAAAGCACAGATTTAGGTTAGACAGAAATAAAGATTCTATTGTCCTGTCCATGCTTTAGAATTGAATTATCTTAAACAACGACGTATATTTATAAGAGTAGCTCGCTTAAATGGGATTAGACACAGACGGAAAATAAAGAAAAATAAAACGACTAAATCTTCCATTCAAAACCCAAATATACCAACAATTTAAACCGAACGAATTGATCAAGGCTAGTTTACATAATAAATTCTTACCATATACAGTGCTGTGAAGACGAGCCTGTGCTGAGATTAGGATTAACAAAATGTCTCCCTCTAGCGATCTCAATTTAAAACAAAACAAAACAATAAACATCTAAATAAAACGAAACTGATCAAATTAAATTAAACTGATGTTTTGCCACCCATTAAGGTAATGACTGATGTATACATTTGAAGCTTTTATTTAAATCCAAACAGTTCTACAGAAAATATATTTGCCTCTCTCAGTGTGCAGGCTAAACGCAACGCTAAACGTACAGAATACAGCTATTTGTCTAGACGAACAACTTTTTGACACCACCTGCAAATTACCACAATAGATAAATAACTAGGCTATCTTAGTGGGAAGGTCAAAACTCCACCCCTGAGTGGCTGTCATCAGAAGCCGGCGTGTTGCCGGATGCTGAGGGGGTCATTTTGCTGTACAGGTTTGATTTGATGCCGTCATTGGCCGCAACATGGTGCTCGTTGGCTTAAAAGCAGGGCACGCTAGACATAGGATCCACAGCTAGCTGAATTAGTATAGAAGCCCTATGATTACAATGACCATCATCATTTTTTGGACCGTACATCGTAGAGGTCTAAAACATGTACAAAACCGATCATTTGCGTACGTCTGGCAACACTGACGCCACTGAAACATGTTTAAAGACAAACACTTAAATATAAATATTTTTTGACAAAACTATAGCCATTTTTTATTCTTACTGTTAAAAGAAAAATAATTTTCTTTAAAATTAACTTGCAGTTAATTGTCAAACATATTTACATATTAACTTTAACGTTATAAAACCGCATTTTTGTAGGCTAAATGTTTATTTATTTGATTTTCGCAACTCCTTTTTCTTTCTTATCTCCCGTTTGGGACAGAAACCAATCGTGGCCGTAATACTCCATCACGTGACTGAACCAGGAAGTGAACTCCTGGCCGAAATTCCAAGAGGTGAAAGATCCCTTTTTTAGAAGACAGCAGCACACAGTTCTGAAACTCACTGATTGTATAAAGTGCACTGCTTGATAAAATGTGATCGGCCTTTATTTTGTCTTATTACAGTTATACGGTAGTGTTCGGATGTAATGGCAGCAGGAGTACAAGGCAGGTGAGTTGAACCTTGCTTAACGTTATTCTGCTTGACCCACTGGCTAGTAACCTGAAATCTGAAAGAACATAAAATCTAAGTCTCCTGGAAGACTAATAATTATAATGATTAAAGGGTGGGGAGGCGGGAAGTGTACAAGTAATCTGAGAGCACAATTTCTTCCGATACTTGATTTCTGAATGACACATTTGTCACCAGTGAATATAATTCACAGGTTGTCCAGTTAATGAACATTCGGCTGCAGGAGTGTGGGAAAAATAGACACCATATGATATGCCAGCTCTTACAATGTCAGAGATCGAGGACTGTCAAAGACGCTTTCAGGCGGCTGTCGACGTCATTCAAAGCCTACCCAAAAATGGTAGCTTTGCCCAGCATTGACAAAAATTACATTATTTAATAATGGCATCATCACTGTTATGTACATAATATCATCCTGTTGTAGCAAATATCAAATTTACTCAGCTTGTAATTTATTGAAGCATATCTGTAAATTATAAATACAAGTCTATCTCATCCCACTGATTTGCATAATTTGCAGCAGCTCATGGCACCTGGGGTAAATTTTAAAATGCACTTGCACAGGTTCCTACAGACCCTCTTATGAAGTGATGCTGCGGTTTTATGGTCTATACAAACAGGCAGTCTGTGGCCCATGTACAATGTCACGCCCCGGATTCTGGGACCCTGTAGGCCGTTACAAATGGTAAAGCTTTTAACCAGTTATGAACATCATATTGAAGTGCTATAATGTATCTAATTAAAGTACATGTAACAGTTTTCAGACCCCTTTAGAACATTTAAAGGACTGTTTTAAGTTCATGGCATATTTTTCTGGTCTTGTGTCAGGGATGCTTGGAATCAACTTGGAGACATGAGTCAGGAGAATGCCATGGCTGCTTATGTGGATGAAATGAAGAAAGTTGCAAAAGAGGTGGAAGAGCTTGAATAATACCTAATAAATTCTTAAAACAACTTTAGGGAAAAGAAAGTATTGGAAAATGTTCTGTGTTCAGAGCGGCCAAGCAATTTTTTTTTTTTTTTCATATAAATTAATTTGTTGTCATGTATTATTTACAGGTCATAGACACCATGCAAATCAATGACAAGAATGCATCCTTTTTCCACTATTTTGAACCTCTCTATCTTGTCATTCATGATATGCCCAGACCTCCAGAGGCACTTTTATCTCTCAGATCAGGTGTGCATTTATTTATTTATTTTGGTAAAATACTAAGAGTTCTGTGTGATAAAACTATGATTTTGCTGTGCATTTTAAAGATGTAAATGCCAAAGAACCAACTGATGTTTGGGCTAATCATGAAGTGGGGAGGGCAACTCAAGAACTGTCTCTTCATCAAGAGGATGCAGGGATGGTTGCTGAAAGTGAACTTCAAGCTGAGAGCACAGGTAGTGGAATGACTATCTATAAATGAGGGATCCAGAATATTTTGCACCCCACCAAAACACATTTTTACAATGGAAAATGTTGCCTTTAAAGGATAAGTCCATTTCCAGAACAACAATTTACAGATAATGTACTCACCCCCTTGTCTTCTAAGATGTTAATGTCTTTCTTTCTTCAGTTTTAAAGAAACTGTGGTTTTTGAGAAAAACAATTCAGGATTTTTCTTCATATAATGGACTGATATGGTGCCCTGAGTTTGAACTTCCAAAATGCAGTTTAAATGCGTCTTCAAACAATCCCAAATACGGTTGTAAATGATCCCAGCCAAGGAAGAAGGGTTTTTTTTAGTGAAATGATCGGTTATTTTCATTAAAAAATACAATTGAAATACTTTTTAATCTCAAATGCTTGTCTTGCCTTGCTCTCCCTGAACTCTGTGTATTCTGGCTCAAGACATTTAGGGTGTGTCGAAAAACTCAGACTGTATTTTCTCCCTCAACTTTAAAAGTCATTTCAAAATCATCCCACATACTGTTAATTGTATTATTTTTATGAAAATAACTGATTGTTTTGCTAGATAAGACCCTTCTTCCTCGGCCGGGATCGTTTACAACCGCATTTGGGATCGTTTGAAGCTGTATTTAAACTGCATTTTGGAAGTTCAAAATCGGGGCACCGTATCATTCCATTATATGAAGAAAAATCCTCAAAAAACATAATTTCTTTAAGACTGAAGAAAGAAAGACATGAACTTCTTGGATGACAAAGGGGTGAGTACATTATTTGTAAATTGTTGTTCTGGAAATGGACTTCTCCTTTAAGCTTGTACAAACAAATACTTGCAGTTTTACTCTAATTTACACTTCCTTTTACTCTTTAAATTATAAAATGAGAAATGCACCAGTTTTGATCACTGTTCAGACATGTCTGACCACAGTTACTGTTTAAACATTTGACAGCTGTATAAGTAATAAATAATGCTACGATTGTGCACGCTGTATTCCTTTACTTTCATCGCCATATATGTGTGTAGAGACACCTGTGTCTGAGGTTCAGGGGCCGACTAGTGACTCAGAGAGTGAAATCTTCTGTGACTCATTGGAACAGCTGGACACTGTTAAGGTGTAAAATTTGACTAAATCTAATTAAAATTTTTATGACAATCTATGTTCTGCATTTTGTACACTTTATTTTGTGTGTGTGTATATATTTACAGCTTGCTGAAATGCCAGATGGTAATACCACTTCCCACAATGGCCATGCACACATTGAATCCTCTGGAATCCAGGAGCATCAGTACAGCCCTCTCTCTCAGGTGACTCAGATTGGTGCTGGATATGGTGGTGAGGGAGCAGAAGATAGGCATGGTCCTCCCATGAGGAGGAGAACCACAGGGAGAGAGGGGATGCAGCAGGGTCGGATGGGCCCCTCAGGTAAATTTAATCTGGATTTTAAATTTTTAATTTAATCCATTTTAAACCACAGCCCCTCTTTGGCTTCTTGTGTCACTATCACAAGTGACATCATGCAACAATGTTTTGGTAAATTTGTTAAAATTGTTTAAAATTTCCAAATGCATGGGTCTCTACGTTTGCATAACCGTTCAAGGGTTTGGGGTCAGTAAGTTGCACTTAAGAGCCTTGAAACCGTTTATCTATAATAGAGAACTGGATTGACCATTTCGGGAATGACATTCGCATATAAATGCATTCATTTTCTAAACTGCAATAGACGGGACAAAAATGTGGTATGTTAAACTAGATGTGCATTAGGGCTAGAGCACCCTCACTAATTTCAGAAGCATAGAGACAGAGTGACGTGTCATAATCTGAAAACCACGCCCACCGGGAGGGAAAAAAAATTCAACGCTCTCTATCGACTTTGTATTGCGGGAAGCTGCCTCCTTGTCATTTCTGACCTATAACAAAAACAGAACAATGTCTAAAAGCTGCTATGTGACAAGGTGTAATGTAAACAAGCTAAAAAACCCCGAACTACATTTTTATAAGCTGTCGACCCCAAAAATGAGCATTTAAGGACACAAAAGTAGAGTGCAACGTGTCATATTACTCTGAAACTATGCCCACTGGAGGGAAACGCAATTGGCGTTAGGAAGCATTCATTATTTTTAACCATGTTAAAGGATTATTTCACCACTCTATGTGAACCTGAGAGGAAGAGATATATTGAGAAACTGAATTTTATTGGTCTATGTCAGTGCTCCTTTTCCTTACCTTCCTTTTGTTGGAAAAATGATCCAACTGAATGGCCCAATGTGAAATACCATGACGTCTACAACTATTTGTGTCCTTAAACGCTCGTTTTTGTATTTTAATCCGCTGAACGTGATTTTTAAAAATCACTTGGGCTAGTTTTGAGCAGCAATTGGGCGGGTTTTGTTGTGAAAACCACACGTCGACGGCCAGGTGCGGATATGTCAATGACAGAAGCTGTGGCACCTGGATGCACTGTTGGGTGGACACAGGCCAGTGGTGGTGGCGTGATGCTGTGGGCGATGTTTTCTTGGTACACTTTAGGCCCCATTATCCCAATAGCACAATTCCTGACAGCCATCAGGTATCTGAACATTGTTTCGGACCAAGTGAACACAATCATGGCAATTGTGTTCCTTGCAGGTGCTAGCCATTACCAATAATGTGGCATGCCGCACTGCCAGAATCCTCAAGTAGTGGTTTGAGAAGCATGACTGTAAATTTCTGTTAATGCCTTCGACCCTAAATTCACCTGACATGAACCCAATTGGTTGCGCTACATCATCACCATCCTGCAATGTATAGGAACTGGAGGACCTGCTGCTGACATTATGGTACCAGATACCCCAGGAGACCTGTCGCCACTTTGTTGAATCAATGCCAAACAGTGGCCGCTGTTTTGTGGGCTAAAGGAGGTCCTGCAGGTTATTTTTAGATAAGTGGTCATAATGTAATGGCTCGTTGGTTTGTATGTGTGTATGTATGTGTATAAACAGATATATACACCGATCAGGCACTGACAGGAAAAGTGAATAACACTGATTACCTCTTCATCATGGCATCTGGGTGGGATATATTAGGCAGCAAATTAACATTTTGTCCTCAAAAGTTAATGTGTTAGAAGCTGGAAAAATGGGCAAGAGTAACAATTTGAGCAGGTTTGACAAGGGCCAAATTGTGATGGCTAGACAACTTGGTCAGATAATCTCCAAAACTGCAGCTTTTAGGGTGTTCCCAGTCTGCAGTGGTCAGTGTCTATCAAAAGTGGTCTAAGGAAGGAACAGTGGTGAACCAGCGATAGGGTCATGGGCAGCCAAGGCTCATTGATGTCCATGGGGAGCGAAGGCTGGCCCGTGTAGTCCAATCCAGTAGACAAGGTACTGTAGCCCAAATTGCTCTGAAAGTTAATGCTGGTTCTGATGGAAAGGTGTCCAAATACACAGTGCATCGCAGTTTGTTGCGTATGGGGCTGCATAGCTGCAGACCAGTCAGGGTGCCCATGTCTACAACCGAAAGTGCCATCAGTGGGCACATGAGCATCAAAACTGGACCACGGATCAATGGAAGAAGGTGGCCTGGTCTGATGAATCACGTTTTTTTTTACATCATGTGAATGGCCAGGTGTGTGTGTGTCACCTGGGCAAAAAGCAAAAGTGGTTCAGGAAATGTTATTGCCTAATAATGTTATGCCTGATCGGTGTAGATATAAATATAGTTTTTATTTGTACATTCATTGCAAATTATTCAACAGTGAATTTGTTAACAGCATGTATTTTAAAGCAGATATGACAATTTAAATGTTACATAATCAATTCAACAGTATTTACATATAACACTAGTAAAGTCCCATATAATTTGTGCTGCTTTAAGTCAGTATGTTGTTCAATCAGGAAATAAAATCTTTATTTCCATGCATTTATATTGTCACTCTCGAAAGTTGATGCATGGTTAACTTTGAATTTTAATACAACATGGTGCAACAGAAGCTTGTATTGTAATACGTATTGTACATTTTACATTGTACAGTTTCTTTTAATAATTCCAGATATATGTTCATGTTTAATAAAATACATTAAAAATGAATTTTGTTTTAGATCAATTACCTGTCGGCAATGTGCAATGTGTTTTGAATTCTATGAGCAATCCATTCATTTATATAGATCAGTGCTTGAAACATGCGGAGTTATTCAATGTGTTGATGTAATTTCCACTGAAACAGGAAGTTTGAAAGGCACATATCGAGTGCCAATAGGGTTTTGTTTACGTCACAGCACAAAAAAGCAGCATTTGACAGCTTGTGACAGCCACAGTTTATTAAAAAAAGTCTAATAGATTCCTTCTTTAGATTTAATGTAGAACTGTTACTACCAGAAAAAAGTGGTAATTTCCACTAATAGTGTCTGAGGTGTGTGAAATAACCTGATGCATATGGCACCGGTGTTATCTCTTCTTCACATCATTGCTGTTTGTAATGCCGAGGATATCTAATGTTTGATGTTTCATCTTCTCCAATGCACTTTAAAATACAGCATTCTGTGTAAAATTCAAATGGGTTAGACATGTCTTGTGGTCCGCATATGATCTGCCCTGCGATCTTGAGTCTCTGGATCGAAGCACACTGTGTACACTCTTTAAAGGTTCACATGACATGTGAAGCCAGACTTCATTCACTTCAAAGCTTGTTTAAACTGTTTGAATCTCTCTCTACCCCCTATATAGTGCAATATGTCCCATTCATCATACAGTACGTAACAATAAATGTGTGAAGAAGTGACCAATTTCAGCAGCTTTAGTGTCTTTTATGTCTTTGATTAGAAGCTAATGTGCAAAGTGATCAATCAAAATTGTTGATCCATATTTTCAGAATATATCTTCCAAATACATATTGTATCATTGTTTTGGAAAACACTAGTTTAACCTTGAGACTGTATAAACTATACGTTTTTTATGCCCACCAAGACTGCATTTATTTGAGTAAAATACAGTAAAAACTGTAATGGTGTAATAATATTATTACAATTTAAAATAAATGTTTTATAATGTATTTTAAAATGTAATTTAAAAATGTAAAGCTCAATTTTTAGCATTTACAGCAGTCTTTAGTCTTACCTGGTCCTTCAGAAATCATTTTAACATGCTGATTTGGTACTCAAGAAATGAAATTTCATTCAGGTCTGAAGCAGAATTCACTTAAAATATCTTTATCACATTATTAGTGCAAACAAACCAAGGTGATCTCAAAAGTGTGGATGAGATATCCTCAACAATGAAACCAAAAACATTATGTATGTACGTTTTTGTTCCAGGTTATACGTCTCCCCGTAATGTTAGACGGGTGGAGCAGCCTGCCTCTGGGTCTGGTTCAGGGCAAGGGGGCAGAGATGATTCTGAGGGTGGGCCTGACAGGCTACAGAACAGCGAAGTGCAGCAGCAGATCATTCTAGCCTTACGACAACTCAGAGAGGACATGCAGAGCGTCATGGAACGACTAGAGGTGGTTGAAGGGCTTGCAACCGCAAATGTAAGGAAGCTGAATAAAATAAAAGCCAAAAAGTGTGTGTTATTTGTCAAAGCTGAGCAGTATAAAGAATAGAGACAGAATGCTGTATGGTTTCAGTTAGCACGTATGAATTTAAACATGAAAAAACGACAGAAAAAGTAGAAAAGCTTTAAGAATTGTAGAAATAGCACAAGTATAAACATTTTGATCATCAGAAATATTATCCATAGATGATATCATGGCATGTCATAAATGTTATGCAAGTTTAAATGTCATAGTTTTTTTTTTTTTTTTTGTTCTGTAAAATATTTCATTAATTTTTATTATTATTATTATTATTAATATTTCCACCACTAGTGACTTTGATAAGTAAATAACAATTGATGTGTCTTTATTTTCATTTTATTTGTATCCATATATTTTAAGGCTCAAAGTTCACAGTGGAGATCCCATTTACAGTTAACAGTTGCAGAGACTGAGGTAAAACTTGTGACAGACTTGGCATAAATCTCTAGACTCATTTGCTGCTTGTCACCACTTCTCAATCATATACTGTGAATTTTTATCAAATATCCATGGAAAGAGATGCATGGAGAGAATTCTTTAATATTTTAATTTCTGTTTTACAGGAGAAATGGTGGCCATTTGACATCTCTGGACGTACATTGCTGCTGTTGTTAGTGTGGCCTTTTGTGACTCAGGCATTGATGTTTCTGCTGAGACGGAGGAAAAGAAAGATTAATGTGTGCTTATGAATTTACTGAGCTCAAAGTAAAGTAAAAGTCACAGTAATAACTAATTAACTGTGACCTAGCGTTCGGTGCTTCCAGTGTAGCACTTTGTTAGCATGAGGTGAAGAGAGGAAATGTTCTAATGTCATATCTCTGAAATCTGATGATTTAATATTTTATGAACAAGATGAATGCAGTTCTCAGAAACATCCTGGAATTAATTATTTAATTTAATGTTCATGATGTGTTCTACGTAATTCTGGGTAAATGTAGCTGTGAGCAGATACTTTGTCAATAATGTATAATATACATTCTATTGTATTTTGAAAAGAAGTCGTGTTTATTAGCATCTCTGTGCTGATGGCTGAAATTGATGTTGTAAGTGCCATCTGCACCACAACAAAGGATTACAGTCCTGCTGATCTTACTTGCAGGATGCCAAGCACTTTGTAGCACTGACTAAAAAAATGTATGCAATCAAAAAAAGCCTTAAATAACTACAGGGGCTTTTACCTGGGTAACATGCACAGAAGCTATCACTCTGATGTGAGGAAAAAAAAAAAAAAAAACAGCAACAGCATATTCTAACTATCATGTTCCATAATGAGAGAATACACATAAATAAACAGAACAGTTGCATTTTATATATAATGGTCATTCACTTGTTACTTCTATTAAACATGCCATTTTAAAGCAGTTGTCCACAGACATAACTTATGTTTACTGGGTTGTTTACTTTGTGTAGCTGCAACTCAGAATGACTTTGAATATAATTAAACTAAATCCATCTTTTCAGGAACTGCTATCGTTTCATATTCGATGCATTCATATATGTATCACGCACAGCCCCATCGACACAGTGGAATTAAACTAAGCGTCGGGACGCCACGATTCTTTCTGTGATTGTTGTCGTCCACAAAAACGCCTAAGTTATATCACCAGTTCTTTCTGGCCCTACAAAGAATGTTTAGTGTTGTTAAAACAAATGCTTCAAGTATGTCATTAAATGACCATTTCTTAGCATTTCTGATCAAGATGGCAAGTTGAGTGCTATGCTATGTTGGGAACTGTGCTTTTACGCTTTGACGACAAAATGGTAGTCTTCAAGAACACGAATTCTTAAAACTTCATGTAGAAAAATGATATCGAACAGGCCATTTGTTTTGTTTCGCACTGCTTCTTTTAACAGATGCGAGGCAGCTTGCTAACTTCCCTAGCACGACTTAATTTCTGGGTGAGCCAAGCAACCGGTTTTTAGTTTTTCAAATCTATGCATTTCCATTTATAAATGAGAAGTGACAATGCATTGCTGTCTTCTAAAACGACTTGTTTGAAAATAGCGTGAAGGCGTAAATCTAATCATCTCCCTAATACAAGAATGCTTTGCCAGCAAGCTAGTCACTAAATCCATGTTATAAAATAGCTAGCAGACTACAGAGAATTGTGAGTATTTAAATGTCTATAAGTGTAACGCATGTAAAATGCTTTACATGGCTAGTCTTGGCTGTAACCAGTTCGCTTGTGCTAGTTTATTCATGTTATTTAGACTCCATTATCCAGCTAGCTGGCTAGCTATCAATCAGGTTGCTAGACAGTCGCTTCTTCGTTTTATCGTTAGAGCTCAATGCAAAAAAAAAAAAAAAACAACCCAAGAACATTTTATACTTTATGTTGCGACATTTCACTTTTTTTAACAAGGGAAAATACTTCTGTAATTATAAACTGCAAGTTCGTCATCATCGTGGATACAAACGTTGCAATTCACTTTGAATTGAGAACATACTGCTTGAAATAAGAACTACTTTTTGCTTGAGGAGTGATCAATCCTCACAAGGGCTCAGGGGGTGTGTGTGTATTGTTAGGGTAAAGATTGCAATCTAACCAAATGCAGTAGTGTTTACTACAACGTATGCTTTATAAGTAAAACCCGGAATAAACATAATATGCAGAGTTATTTTTTTGTAAATAGGTGAAAGTTTAATGCATGGTAGAATGGGGCGGATGTTTCTACCCGCTTTGAACATGCTTAGTATCGTCCATTAGAGCGACCGGGACAGCTTTCTTTTTGATTGACAATGAAAGCAACCAATCAGAATGCTTCGATTGGACAGTGAGCGCACAAAAAACTTTTTATCCAATAAAAATTGCGTGTGGGCGTAGCCCGCTTAGGACCGAAAACAATTGTTGGATTGTGGGTAATGGAGGTTTTACGGCAGAGATGTTGTTGCGTGCAAATGCCTAGCGGGACTTCAAGTCCCACAAAGCAGGAGAAAACTGGAGGACTGGCCGCATGCGCCTTTACGTGGGGGAGGTAATAAATTCACAAGCCCCACTCTTCTCCGTATCAGAAGCGAATTGGAGTTTGCATTGGAGGGAAATGTTCTCGTACCCGTCAAGAAACCAAGTCAATAGTGGAGGGAACGGAAAGAGTTCACATTAACAGTCTTAGTTAGCATAATAACTCAAACACGAGATTGGAGTTGAACGGTGAGATAACTCAAATTTAACTTATGCGAGTTTTTAATGCTGTTTCTTATGTTAAAATGTTCGTTCACTTTTAGAAAAAGCATTTCCCTTTTTTTCTCAGTGTTTGATGAATTGTTTTAAATGACAGCGTTTATGAACCTGATTTCTATTCATACCTCAGTTTAGGAGGTGTCCCTCATCTCACAGATCACAAACTTGTATCTCCTTCAGGTGGGAGTGTACAGTTATGGAGCTTATTAAAGAAGCAGCTGCACCGGAGGATGACAGCAGAGGGCGGCAGAGGGATGGTCTGACAAGTGTTGTCTCATCGAAACAAGTGCAAAGAAACCAGCTGGAGATCTGTCCGGGTTTGCTGTCTGGAGATACACATCCTATGTGCCGCGGCCGTGATAGGAGTGATCCGGAGCCCAAGGCTGGCGACGCAGCAAGTGACGACGGGTTTCCTGCGGACAAATCAAGTAATAAAAGAGACTCTGGTTGCACGAGAGTAAATATCGAGGGGCTGTCAGATGGCCGCCAGGGAAAAAAGAAACACCGGCGGCGACCCTCCAAGAAGAAGCGCCGCTGGAAGCCTTACTTCAAATTAACCTGGGAGGAGAAGAAAGAGCTAGATGAGCGCGAGACCGCCCGTGCGTCGCGGGTGCGCGCCGAAATGTTTGCAAAAGGTCTGCCCGTTGCCCCATACAACACCACCCAATTCCTGATGGAGGAACACGACCGCGAAGAACCTGACCTCAACACGGAGCTGGGCGGCAGAAAATCCGGGGCGATCCGCTCCGATGACACGGCCAGCGAAGACGAGAATTTCGAGGGCGAAGATGAGGACGAGGAGGAGCGCGGAGGCGAAGGCAGCGACGGTATGGGCAGACCCGGGCACGCAGGCGGAGAGTTTTTGCAGAGAGACTTTTCTGAGACTTATGAGAGGTACCACGTCGAGACTCTCCAAAATATGTCTAAACAGGAACTGGTTAGGGAATACCTAGAGCTGGAGAAGTGTATGTCACGGTTAGAGGAGGAGAACAACTGGCTCCGCCACGTCCGGAGAAATCCCGAGTCCCCGGCTGATGGCACCGGCGCTCAACGCGTTCGGGAACTGGAGATTGAGGTGGAGAGACTGAGAGCCGAGAATAACGAGTTATTACTTAAAACCCCCAAAAGTAAAGGGCCAGGACTCAACCAGTCTCAGTCGTGATGAATCAATATGTTATGTTTCTGTTGTACATGTCAAATCGTTGCGCTGTCTTATTGTAAACAGTATCTCTGTGGTAGCTAATACCCTCTCAGCCTTTGCCATCTGAAGGTAATGTTTTACAGAAAATTTTATTAAAATATTTCGTGCGGTCCCACATACTTGGTCAGTTATATACGTTAGTGATTTGTACAATTAAATTTACAAAACGAAAACCTACAACGTTATGTACAAGATAGGGGAGTGGGGAGACTTAAGTTTGCCCGAGTCTTTGCCATAATACACAAATTACATCTCGGCCAATTTCATTTTATAATTTACCATAATCATTGAATATTTAAACTTGCATTTAATTTAGAAACCGCAAACATGCAGCGCTTCAGATTCATATTTGATGGCGCACATGCTTCAGTGTGTTAATGCATGACAAGACATTATATTGTAAACAGTGGTAAACAGTTAATGGTGTTTTGCCCAAATATATCGTTGATTAAATTATTTCACATTTTAGTTCTAATTTTATTTATGTTTATGTTGCCTGTTATATTCTTTGTCAGTCTTTACATTTTAAAAATCCAAAACTTGATTTTATGAAGAATCATTTTGGTATTTTCAGTTTTGAAGCAACCAGTTGTCAAAAAAACAAAACGTAACATAAAACAAAACCAACAACAACAAAAAAAAACTAAAAAAAAAATAATTTTTTTGTCAGAGTATTGTTTTAATGTAGAAAAAGTAGATTTTCTAGGAATGTAAAAATGCAAATTTTCTATGAGATTCAGAAGAACAAAATATTTTGTGTATTTTGTAAGCAAATATGAACATCCGGCCCCTTGAGGACTTTGATCCCTGTGTTAATATGCATTTTCTAGTACACTTTCTCACTCGGATCTAAGATATGTCACTGGCTTTCTTACTGACAAAAAAAAAAAAAAAAAAAAACAGTACACTGATTCTTGAGACATGGGACAAAACATATCAAGCAATTGTAACTGCTCTTAGCTTTAAAAAATGAAAATATTTTCAACTGTGAATGATTATGAGGGATTAATAACAGAATGCACAGAATGCATTTAACAGAATTATCCCCTACAATTTAATTTCATCATTATTATATCAAATCTTATGACACTTATTGTCTTCTCACTACATGAAAACAGTGTGTCCACAGAGAAGGGTTCAATCATTCATAAGCAATAAAATAGATACTTTTTTTTTATGATGAAAAAGAGCTTGTTTTATCAAAAGCAACACTTAATATCTCATATCAAAGCAAGGTTGTTTTTCAAGGACACATGCATGTTTCATAAGATATATAATTGTGTCCCCACTTTGTCCACACCGTCAGACATTCATTAAAATGTAAAAAACAAAAAGAAAATCAGGGGCAGCGGTCACTCTTAACGGACCCCATTGCCACATTCCACCTCTGCAGAGTACATCAGTGTGTTAAGACAGGCTCTGGTAAGTTTTATAGTTTTATAATATTTTAAATCCTAATGTTAATATTTCCTGTGCTACAACCATGATATGGGAACATCATCTTCCAGTTTCTGAGGAAATTATTTGAAATGTTCAGATCATTTTATTCTCCTGAAGCAGGTTATTTTGGCATCTAGCATCAACAGAGAAAACAAAATGGCTACTACATAAACTCCATTTGTTTTGTGAAAGAAATTCCAAATTTGTCAACACCATCATATGTCACCACCATAAGATTTTCTGACAGTGGTGATGGGCCAATGACGGGGTTGACATTAAACATGAAGTCATCATATGTTTGTGGTATTCAAATCATGTTAATTACATTAAATAAAAAATAGTGTATTTGATAGTTAAAATGACTACAAATTCAGGTTTTTGTTACCACCGTCAGATGTGTCAACTCTGTCAGGTCTATGTCACATACGTCAGATGAATATTTTGATAATATTTGATCATGATATTTTATATTTGTTGAGAAATTGTTGGTCACGTGAAAATGTAATCTGTCTGCTAACATGAAAATGTATTTTGAAATGTTAAAAACATCTTAATTGCAAAATAAGTGATGGCAAGGTAAGAGGCACAAAAAAAAAAAAAAAAAAAAAGTTGGGAGGTTGAATCAAACATATACATGTAAGATACAAAAATGTAATTGCTCATTTGTCTGAGTACAAGGTTTTTTTCAATATTTTACCCTGTTTTGTTCCAGTTAGCAAGAATCAGTGAGTAATCAGTAACAGCTGCAACATTATGGAAAGTCTTTGGTCAGAGGGTGTGATATGTTGTTTTTGTTTTTATCAAAGGCATTTTATGAAGATTTTACATAAATGTGTTCATCTTGCATTTGAATCATGCATTTATAAATATAATACTTTTTTTAACTTCTCATAAGTGTGAAACACTCCATCTGAGCAATTATAATATGGCTATAGAGATATTCTAACCTACAGAGGTTAACATAGCATATGTGCTGATAAACCCTTTTTTTATATATTGTGTAGGTCTTGCAGTTTTTCTGCACACATGCACTCCACACAGAAACAAGACATTTTTTATATAACAGCACAAAGTCGAACCAGTACGCAGACTGCACTATAAAAAAAGAAATAATTCAAAACAAATAATAATATATATTCTATCATATTTAGCATTTGAACACAGAGGTTAACTTAACAAGGCTTTATATTTGTTACAAAATTTGGTCTACACAATCACCAATATACTGTATGTACATGCAAAGGGAAAGTAAAAACAAACATGACATTCAGTATACATTAAATTAGGATTAGATCACAAGGAGATATGAAATTTGCAAAATCGCTTCCTGGTTACAAAAGATGAACTTTGCACAGGTGTATCATAGCCATCATGAAGCAAAATATATCAAAGAGGCAGTAGAGGAAAGAGCACAGTGAGTTGGTATACAAGCATAACTTTGCAGCACTGAGCAGTCAGGTATTTCTTAATATAGTCCTACAGTGATTACATACATTTTGTAGACCAACCAGAGGCCTGTTGCACAAAGCCGGTTTTGGTTTTAACCATCTAATTTCACATGTAATTTGAGCAAACTTTTCGGGCTACGGTTTCCGGGATAAACAACATGTTTCCTGGAAACGGTGTGCAATGGGGTTTGACATACGGTTGGATTTGTTTGGTTTTGTCAACTCTAAACTTACTCTGAAACTCTGAGTTTGTCCAGCTATCTTCATGCAACAGGCCACTGGAAGTTAGCATCCTAGCACCCTAGTTCCCTTGACAAAAAATCAATAGGATTTGGAATTCAACATGTAGCCTATAAACTAAAGATCTTCAACCATGTTCCTGGAGACCCACTGGCCTGGAAAGTTTATTTCCAATCTGCTCCAACCTAAGTGGCTGTGATTTTCATGTGGTTTTGAAGCTCTTGATTAACTGGTTCAGGTGTGTTTGATTAGGGTTAGAACTAAATTGTCTAGAAGCAAGGTTGAAGACCTCTGCTATAAACAAACAACCATTAAGTCTTGATAAAAAAAAAAAAACAACAACTTTGTGTTAGAATAGTTTGCAAAAACACAATTGTAAACAAAATGAGGCTGCAACAGCAGACTAGTAAGTAAATGAGTTTATCTGTTTGGTGTGATAATGTTTAGTTTCTCTGACAACCTCTGTACCCTTTTGAAAAAAACAAACAGAATATACTGGTTAGGTATGTTTTGAAGCATGGCTGCTGGTTTAAGCTGGTCCTTAGCTGGTCATGTGCTGGTCCTAAGCAACTAGCTCCTGCTCAGGACCAGCTCATGACCAGCTAAGGACCATCTTAAACCAGCAGCCATGCTTCAAAACATACAGGTGCATCTCAAAACATTAGAATATCATGAAAAAGTTTTTTTTTTTATTATTATTATTATTTTTTTTTATTATGACTTATTAAAAAAAATAAAAAAATGAAACTTTCATATATTCTAGATTCATTACATGTAAAGTAAAACATTTCAAAAGTTTTTTGGTTTTAATTTTGGTGATTAGAGCATACAGCTCATGAAAGTCAAAAACCCAGTATCTCAAAATATTAGAATATTTACATTTGAGTTTCATTAAATGTTCATCCCTACAGTATAAATTCCACGTATCTCTTGTTCTTTGAAACCACACTAATGGGGAAGACTACTGACTTGGCAGTGGTCCAGAAGACAATCATTGACACCCTCCACAAAGAGAGTAAGTCACAGAAGGTCATTATTGAATGGGGTGGCTGTTTACAGAGTGCTGTATCAAAGCATATTAAATGCAAAGTTGACTGAAAGGAAGAAAATGGGTAGGCAAAGGTGCACAAGCAACAGGGATGATCGCAAGCATGATAATACTGTCAAGTAAAGCCGATTCAAACACTTGGGAGAGCTTCACAAGGAGTAGAATGAAGCTGGAATTAGCGCATCAAGAGTCACCACGCTCAGACATCTTCAGGGCTACCAAGCCACTTCTGAAACAGAAACAATGTCAGAAGCATCTTACCTAGGCTAAGGAGAAAAAGAACTGGATTGTTGCTCAGTGGTCCGACATCCTCTTTTCAAGTAAATTTTGTCTTTCATGTTGAAATCATAGTCCCAGAGTCTCTAGGAGGACCGGAGAGGCACAGAATCCAAGCTGCTTGAAGTCCAGTGTGAAGTTTCTGAAGTCAGTAATGATTTGGGATGCCGTGATGTCTGCTGGTGTTGGTCCATTGTGTTTTATGAAGTGCAAAGTCAATGCAGCCATCTACCAGGAGATTTTGGAGCACTTTATGCTTTCATCTGCTGACAAGCTTTATGGAAATGCTGATTTCCTTTTCCAGCGGGACTTTAGCACCTGCCCACAGTGAAAAAAACCCTTCCAAGTGGTTTGCTGACCTTGATAGTACTGTGCTTTATTGGCCAGCCAACATGCTTGACCTGAACCCCATTGAGAATCTATGTGTAACGGGGAAAGAGAGGCGAGAGGCAAGCGGGTCCATACGCGAGCTTTTATTCAAGGGGCGAGACAAATATATGGTCGTACAGGCAGGGTAAAGGCAGGAGCAGACAGGATTATCACAGGCAATCGTAGAGAATAATCCAATACAAGCAATAGTCCAAAAGGCAGGCGGCTAGACAGTCAAAACGAGATAACCAGGCGGAAGAACAAAAACTAGGAACAAGAACAAGAAACTAGGAAACGCTAACAATGGGAATAACAACAATACAACAATCCGTGACTTGCACTGGGAAAGTCCGGGGCTTTATAGGAAGCCTGATTGGTCACGGGGGCTGACGCAATCAGTGCGGTGAGGGATGGGAGATGCAGTCCGAAGTGCGAAGTAACAGTCAGAGTGCAAAGGAAAGGCGAGAGTGACATCTGGTGGTGAGCGGTCCGCAGAGCACCGACCAGATTCGTGACACTATGGGATATTTTCAAGAGAAAGATGAGAAACAGTCGATCCAACAATATACAGACAATCTGGAGGCTCAATATTGCCTCAACAGTGCCACAGGCTGATCACTTCCATGCCACACTTCACTGATGCTGTAATTTGTGCTAGGAGCAAGTAATTTGCTGTAATATGTGCTGCCAACCAAGTATTGAGTGCATAAATGAACATACTTAACTTTTCTTTTTTGCAAATCCGTTTTTTGATTGATCTTAGGAAATATTCTAATATTTTGAGATACTGGATTTTTGACTTTCATGAGCTGTAAGCTGTAATCATCAAAATTAAAACAAACAAAAAAACTTTAGAAATATTTTACTTTACATGTAATGAATGTAGAATATATGAAAGTTTCAGTTTTTAAAATAAATTACAGTTAAAAAAAAAAAAACTTTTTTATGATATTTTCATTTTTTGAGATGCACCTGTACCTAACCAGCATATGCTGCATATGTGCAGCAAATGTTAAAATGTGCAGCATATGTGCAGCAAATGTTGTAAAAAATGTAAAAAAAATTAGCTTGTTTTAATCACATTTCAGGTATTTAACCAAAAAATAGGGATACACAGATACTAAATGTCTCAGCCAATTATTCAAAATACAAGATACGAATACCAGTTTAGTTTTCTTAAGGAAAAAAAAAAAAAAACATTCCAAACAAATGCTATAAACCAGGGAGAGACTGCAAGATCCTGAACTGGGTTTGTCTGATAAAGAAGACATACAAAATGTGCAGGGCAGGGGTGCCTACTGGAGGCTGTTTCATAAAACAAGTAAGCCAGGATTTTTTCAGTTATCCTGCTTATTGTCACTTGATTTGGTTTCATTAAGTACATTTACCATAGCCCAAACTCAGTCACTCTGGCAACTTATGCTGGGAAACTAACCTGGTCAGGGGCAGGCTAACTGTCAGGGTAAGTTGAGTTCCTCTAATGCTGACCAATAGGAACACACTGATATTACCACTGACTCTCACATACAATTATTTGACTATATGATCAGTCCAAAAATAATATATACAGAAAATGCAACTTAAATCAAATAAATACATTTACAACTTACTGTATTTAATGTATTGTGCCCAAGATTTAATGACATCAATGACATTTTTAATGATATATGAAGACATTTTAACATGGTCACCACATGCACATTCAGTTTATTAGCAGTTTGAAGCCATGCAGCCTTGTCTTTGGTTTTCTAACAGCTACCTTTTATGGTTATTCATAGAATATTAAAACATCACACTCTAAAACTGCTCTTTAAAGCATGAAAAAAAAAAAAAAAAAGAAAAACTAAATTAAAAGTTAAATTCACCAAATTAAAAATGAAAATAAATAATAGAGAACAGACTACATTTTAACTAGTAAGAGGAATGCACATGAACTCATTTGAGCTAGTAATTAGTTGCCATATTAGCTATCTTACGTACATTTGATTTACAGCTACTGCTATAATAAAAACACTTGTATGTAGGTTTAAAATTCTTAAAAGTAAGCTGGACATTAAATGTCACATTTAAAGTCCAACAACAAATATTTTAGCAAAATTTATATTTTACTCGGAATTATTGCCCTACTATTCTATTGCGCTCCATCTGTTTAGTGCACAGCAGCACTCGTTCACTAGCATAAGCCTTGCCCACTCATGACAGCAAAATGGATATATTTGCATGACTTTCTAACATTTACAGATGAAGAATATGTGACATGTCAGTTATGCACTGAGGGCTGGTTAAGAATAAGCGTGCACATTAAATCATCTGGACTCATTGAACCTGGATCAAATTTGTGAGATTGCGTGAACTGACAATAGTCATTTATGAAACCGACTTAGCTCCGATTGATTTAAGTTATTTCAAGTCAGGTTTTGGACTTTAATCCCTGCTTTTCTTAGCATCTTTTATGAAACAGCCCCAAGGACACGTTAAACCCCTGCTGTAAACTATACAGGGAGCCCTCACTTGGTAACACAATATTATAAATTGAAATTAACAAAACTATTATATTCAATTCTATTTATTTTCAGATATAATAATCACACTCAAAACGTTAACGACAGCTGCACATAATGTAGTTTTCATAAAAACTTGTTCTCATGACAGATTTATTCAAACATACATATATAATTAACAGTAATTAAACACTGTGAACACTGGATAACTTTACTGAGGTAGGGCCTAAATGCTGCGTTAAGTGACACTGTTCACAAGCTGTTTTATTTGATTTCTTTATTTCAGTTGAAATGCTGACTGAGCGATTACATGAGACATGACCGAATTTAATAAGCCATACTGTATCTTCAAACATACTTTATGTTCATTTATGTTTATTTCGCACTACAACCTTTATTAAAGTGGAAGAGACTTGTGCTCCATGCCATCACTTGAACTGAACAGCAGTGTGTCACTTCACATTTAAGAGTGCCAAAATGGCTCTTATTGTTTGAATTTTGTGATAGAAAGTACACAATTTGAAAGCTGAGACTTTGTTTCTTTTCAGAAGTAACAAAATACAAACCTCTTTGTAATTACTAGATGGGAGGAGCACTACAAACAAGGTAAAACAGAATCTCGCGTTAACGTCACTGCATTATTATTGTTTAGACAGCCCTAAATTCGAAACGAGAAACAGTTTCCGAAAGGTGTTGTATGACACGTTTTTCTGCTGGCTTTTGATTGACAGGATATAATTGGCTGTTTCTGAACAATTGCTGATGACCAGTAGTGCAGATAATTGCTTATATCGGCTGATATGATTATTAGCCAATACATCGGTACACCCCTACCAAAAATCCGTACAAAAAAGTTATCTAGTGTATGTTAAATTGAAGGCACCAACCCCCATAATGTTAACATTTCTTTAAACAATTGTGTATGACTGTAGAATTCCTGGTGAACAACTACATTACCCATGATACTGCAAAGAATGTATAAATCATAGCTCATACAGAAATCACATTAAACCCAAGCAGCTTTGTTTGTTAGTGCAGTAAATCTGTAACCAGCCTGATGTGAAATAGTGTAGATGATAGCGTTGATTCTCAATTTTGAGTTTTTGCCAGGCTGATTGTTTTGCTCTTTCTTAGCAAAAGCTTTCAGATAATGTTAATGTAAAATAATTTAAATTAAACTACATTTTCTTTTTACATTTGACATGTAGCCATGTAATAAGCGGGTTATTATACAGTGAGATGTTGGGAGCACCGGATGGCATTTTCACACTCAAACATTTAAAATACTTTGCTGCACCTGTTTGTAGGTGCCACATTGTGCTTAATAATGCTTTTGACTCCTGTTGATATAATAAGAATGTTGCTCTGTCATATGGTTGTGGCACTCACTTTAGCTACCATAGTAGCCCTCCTCTTGTGCAGGAGAGGGTGAGAAAGCAAAAGTGGTGAAGCTTATTAAAGAGCAGGGCTAAAGCTGGCAAGGGGTTGCATATGTGTTTCATGTTTTTCTGCTATAGTGTATTATTGCTTAGTTATCCCAGCATATTAACCAGAACAGTGTGGCGCCTCCAGTCTCTTCTCTTACGGCGTGTCTCCGGTAATCCCGTATGTCCACAGGCCATCGGCT
Source organism: Cirrhinus mrigala (assembly GCA_036247105.1). Classification (NCBI taxonomy): domain Eukaryota; kingdom Metazoa; phylum Chordata; class Actinopteri; order Cypriniformes; family Cyprinidae; genus Cirrhinus; species Cirrhinus mrigala. The sequence goes on from CM070018.1 coordinate 21,106,098, forward strand.
GATCGGTTGACCTGCTCTTGACACATGCAGCCCTGCTGAAGACATCTGTGCTGCTCCTACTGGGTGACACAGCCAGACGCAGCTTCTCTTGACTTCTAACAAGTGATGCTTTGACTGTTGAGAAGCCCAGAGGGTGCATGTAAGAGGCAGGTATCGCCCCTGAGCCCTGCTCTTCTCCAGTCCGGCTCAGCTCTACATACAGCGAATGAGGTCGCACTCTTTCTCCTCTCAGTTTCCTCCGGGTGAGGCTATGAGTGATATTTGAGGGCTGTGGTGGAAGAGAGCAGGTGGAGGAAGAAGAGTTGGTTGACTGTGATGAGGCTTTGAGCTCTGACACACACTGGTGGTGTGAATACAGGAAGCTCAGAGGGTGCTGAAACCGAATCCTACCTGTTTGTTTTCTCTTACACACTTCCACTCCTATCTCATCCCGTTTTTTCTGAAGAATGGTGTTCTCCTCCTTTGCCACCATCTGTTGTTCTTGGTCCTCTTCTGAATATTTTGGTTTTCCCTCCATCATGACTTCTTTAGTCTCTTCTTTTGATTTTTGGGGTGGGCATGTGTTTTGTCTTGCTTCGCTGTCCTCTGGAACCCCTCTGTTGTCACTCATTTCCTCATAGATGCTGGCTTTGATTGGCTCATGCTCAGAGTCTTCATCAGTGCTGCTGTCTGCAGGGCAGGTGCTTTGGTGTTTCTTTCTCTTCCGGGTCACGGCTGATATGATAGACAGGGGGAGGAAGTCTTTGGCACTAAGGTCTTTCTTGGATGTTGATGTTTCCTGTGATAAAAGAAGATGCATTTTATTTGTATTTCTGCTGAATCTGAAGTCTTCCATTGAGGACTCAGAGCCTTTTTTCAGAAACACTGAAAATCTGGTTTTCAAAATTGTTTAAACAAACCTGGAAACAAAAAGTTTTAGGATTTTCTAAAATGAAAAACAAAGCAAGGTCATGATGTTAAATAAATGAGAAATATTTTAGATTCTGCACTTGTCCATTGTCACTTGTAATGTAACTAATCAAGTTAGTAAATATGTGACATCATGTGACTCATTGTATCATTCTGAACTCTGGATCATGGATTATGATCATCTGGTTTGACACAGTCCTGTAAAGTTCATGCAGCGCAAGTGCTGCTGCCATTACGACAAAATGGTGTCACAAAGACAATAAATACTACAACATTCTGAAATGCATGTGCATTTTTCAAAATGTTTTTAAACATTTTCAAATTCCAAATTATTATGGTGAGATCTATAATGGAAAACATTTACTATAATTTTTTTTTAGACTTAGACTTGGATACTACTGTATGTGGAATATACCACACAATAACTACTAAAATTAAAATGTTAAATGAAAAACATTTCACAACATTCAAGGAAAAACAGCTATACCTGCCATTGTTAACTACAAAACAAAAAATAATATTAATACAAAAAATACATATAATAAAAATGCTTTATGGGTAGTACATTTTCTCAATAATAAAAAAAAAAATAAATAAAAATAAAAAATTGTTTATTTTAGATGCTGATCTTACCTTAAATTTAGCTGGGTCACTGTTGGTGGAATCTGTAAAGGTGAGGAAAATTAACAGATTATTCAGGATTATTGTCAGACAATTTATCATAGAATTTAAACCTTCTAAATGGGAAGTGCAATCTGTGTTGCATGTCTTTAAAAATAAAGTGTGTATAAAATGTCCATTTATGATCAAGTTTCCCCTATGATCGAAAAGGACAAGCCAGGCCAAAGTTGCTTTCATGCTACAATTAACAGAGCAATGTAGTACCACAGAATTATATACAACCCACATATATTTAACCTATTCAACCTGTCAAGTTACCATTAGCTTACTTGTATTTGTCTTTGCATTGCACTAGGAGAGGAGAACATATTTTACAGAGAGGAGAACATTAAAAATTATACACCTCACCTTTAAGAGCTAAAAACACTTCTGAAAGAACACAGAAAATGCTGTTGTTTTCTAATGGTCAAACAACAGGTATGAAATAACAGAATTGAAGATCAGATTATAACAACATTTTGTTGTAAGCTGCAGCACATGGTAAAATATCCTGAGAAAAATACAATGCAAAAAACTTTAGGTTATTTGTGAAACCCTGCGATTCTCTCATAATATATAAGGTCACTCACTATGGGAATCGCCTTGGTCATGACCAATCCTGGAAGAACCAATAAGACCGTCTCTGTCAGTTGACAGAACAATCATGAGAGTGATGTGTCACATACATTCTATAAAATCATACAAAATTGTAAAATGAATACACATTCCTAGACAGAAATGCCCTTAATGCCAACACAATGTATCCATATCTGTGGTAGAATGAGCCCTCAGCCCTTTTGGACGACTAAGACCCATGCCATTATAACTTTTATTGTGCAGTAGCTAGATGCCAGAGAGAATAGTGACTCATGTCCAGATTTCATTTCAGCATGTGTTTGACTTCAAAGCATGACTTGTGATTGTTTCGGAGCAGCCGTTTCTCATTGCGCTGTGTGAAATGCAATATTATATGCAAACTACATTTCTTGGTTAGATAAAGCAATGCTGCGTGAGTAAAGTTTTGATGGATGACGACTGTAATTGAGGTAAAGTATGAATGAGTGTATTATTACTGATTTGCAAACAAACTGTGTGTTTGTTAGTGATGGGTCGTTCATGAAGGATTCATTAATTTTTAACAGCTCTTTAATATGATTCAGGAATAACAGATTGTCTCAGGGAGTGTTTTGCTCATTTTGTGTTGACTGGACATGTGCAGCCTCCTATAGGTTTTGTAAAGGAACAGAAATTATTAGTTCACCTCCTGAGTTATTGGATCCAAGTGGTTCGTTAATCACGTGACAGCCCCATAGGCTAATGGAATGTTCACACCCAGAATGATAATGACAACTTAATAACAATTAATATTTTTGTCCATACCAGGCAATGATAAGTGTTTGTTTTTTCTAAGCTTGCATGCTACAGTTTTTTAAAGTAACAAAAGTGAATTTAGGTGAGCTGCTGCAGCTTACGCACTCAACACTTCCATTCCAATCAAAGCATTAAACAGGCTCTTCCCACTCAGTGACACATTTACTGAGAAACCTGTTGAAAGGCACCATAATCCAATGTTTACTGGGAGCTCCTAACATCTTGGCATACTTAAAAAGTGCTGGTTAATGCTAAACCTAAATGCTAAGATTGTTATTTATGTTGGCGCTAATGATATCTGACTTTGCCATTCTGAGATCACTAAAAATAACTTTAAAGAGGTGTGGGAACTTGCAAGTATGATGCCAGACAATATAATATGCCCTGGCCCCCTCCCTGCATAATGCGGAGACGAGATGCATAGCAGACTGTCATCACTCAATGGCTGGATGTCTAAGTGGTGTCCGCAGAATATCGTGGATTTTATAATCAGGGCAGACCTGACCTGTTCAGATGTTCATCTTTCCTGGGGTGGTGCAACTCTTATTTCTAGAAATTAGGCATATAGTCTTAGGGCCAATCTTTCGCCAATGCAAACCATCTTTTGCCGTTAAAATAGTACATGTGCTGGTCATATAATTAGAATATCTTCAAAAAGTTGATTTATTTCACTAATTCCATTCAAGAAGTGAAACTTGTATAATGCATACATTCATTCCACACAGACTGATATAATTCAAGTGTTTATTTCTTTTAATTTTGATGATTATAACTGACAACTAATGAAAACACCAAATTCAGTATCTCAGAAAATTAGAATATTGTGAAAAGGTTCAGTATTTAAGACATCTGGTGCCACACTCTAATCAGCTAATTAACTCAAAACACCTGCAAAGGCCTTTAAATGGTCTCTCAGTCTAGTTCTGTAGGCTACACAATCATGGGGAAGACTGCTGATTTGACAGTTGTCCAAAAGACGACCATTGACACCTTGCACAAGGAGGGCAAGACACAAAGGGCAGGAAGGGATTTTTCTCCATAGGAATCACTAGCAGAAACTCAAAATGCCTATGTTTTGCGTTGTTTATGGATGCTCAAATCGGTCAAACTGAGAAACCACAAAAGAGCTTTTATCATGTATGAAAATTTGTTGTTCATAAGGGGGGAAAGGCAAGAAATTGACTGAAAAGCGCAGGAAAAAGTGGCTTGTAAACCTCCGTCTGCGGTCAGGTGGAGAGCCGGATAATGCTTGTGTGCAAATGGTTATAAAAAGATATAATAATACGTTAAGATATTAATAAAGAAATATATAAATAGATACAGCGTGAGACAGTGAGAATTCACTTAATGCTAAACGCCACACGTAGACACAATATAAGATATTATATTTGTAGTTTCGAGAGCGTCATTGATTATAACGGAACATTGTGATATTTCAATAAATTGAAGTGAGTGACAGCTTTTTAGTGACTACACGGAAGCGCTATTTGCTCGCTTTCTATAAACAGTTCGGAATTTTAATAAAAGTTTCGCTTTGCGTGCTGCTAACAGGACCAATAGCCACAAAACCGAGCAATAGCGCTTTCATATAGTCACTAAAAAGGAAAGGAAAAGGAAAGAACGTCTGTCTGTCAAAAAGCTGTCACTCACTTCAATTTATCGCAATCTCACAAGGTCCCATTGTAATCAGCTGTAAATATAATATCTTATTTACACTGTATCTTCGTGTGGCATTTAGCATTGAGTGAATTCTCAGCATCTCACCCTGTATCTATTTACATATATCTTAATATTATTATATCTTTTATCAACCATTTGCGCACACAGGCGTTATCTGACTGTCCTCCTGACCGCAGACGCAGGTTTACAGGCCACTTTTCCCTGCTTTTTTTCAGTCAATCCTTGCCTTTTCCTCCTTAAGAACAGCAAATTTCCATACGCGATACAAAATGAAATTTCTCGGTTTGACCGATTTCCATAAACAACTGAAAACATAGTCATTTTGAAATTCTGCTATTGATTCCTATAGAGAAAAATCACTTCCTGCCCTCCATCTGCATTTTGCGCGTCCTCAGAATCATGTGATTGCAAACAACCTATAGGGATAACCGCACCCTGAAGAGAATTGTGAAACAAAACCCGTTCAAAAATGTTGGGGAGATTCACAAAGAGTGGACTGCAGCTGGAGTCAGTGCTTCAAGAACCACTACGCACAGACGTATACAAGACATGGGTTTCAGCTGTCGCTTTCCTTATGTCAAGCCACTCTTGAACAACAGACAGCGCCAGATACGTCTCGCCTGGGCTAAAGACAAAAATGACTGGACTGCTGCTGAGTGGTCCAAAGTTATGTTCTCTGCTGAAAGTAAATTTTGTATTTGCTTGAGGTCCAGTGTAAAGTTTCCACAGTCAGTGATGGTTTGGGGTGCCATGTCATCTGCTGGTGTTGGTCCACTGTGTTTTCTGAGGTCCAAGGTCACTGCAGCTGTATACCAGGACGTTTTAGAGCACTTCGTGCTTCCTGCTGCTGACCATCTTTATGGAGATGCAGATTTCATTTTCCAACAGGACTTGGCACCTGCACACAGTGCCAAAGCTACCAGTACCTGGTTTAAGGACCATGGTATCCCTGTTCTTAATTGGCCAGCAAACTCGCCTGACCTTAACCCCATAGAAAATCTATGGGGTATTGTGAAGAGGAAGATGCGATATGCCAGACCCAACAATGCAGAAGAGCTGAAGGCCATCATCAGAGCAACCTGGGCTCTCATAACACCTGAGCAGTGCCACAGACTGATCAACTCCATGCCATGCCGCATTGCTGCAGTAATTCAGGCAAAAGGAGCCCCAACTAAGTATTGAGTGCTATACATGCTCATTTTTTTCATGTTCATACTTTTCAGTTGGCCAAGATTTCTAAAAATCCTTTCTTTGTATTGGTCTTAAGTAATATTATAATTTTCTGAGATCCTGAATTTGGGGGTTTCATTAGTTGTCAGTTATAATCATCAAAATTAAAAGAAATAAACACTTGAAATATATCAGTCTGTGTGGAATGAATGTATACATTATACAAGTTTCACTTCTTGAATGGAATTAGTGAAATAAATCAACTTTTTGAAGATATTCTAATTATATGACCAGCACCTGTAATAGTAGGACACAGTAATTTTTGTGCCTGACCTTATTGAATATGCATTTGTTGGAGTCTCCCTTTCAGATACAAAATTTATGGGAGGAGAGTATTAAAATGAATCATGCAACACGGTTTACTAATGTTTGCACAAATTTACAGTCCCTATAGTCGCTGCATTAGAAACACCTTCGCATTAGCGATTAACTAGTTTTTTTTTTTTTTTTTTTGTATGATGCAAAGATAATATAATACAAAGTATAGTGTTATAAATGCACATTAATTTTTGGAATTGAATTTTTTAATTGAAACGCATCATCACAGTCTTGTGAAAAGGGTCCATGATCTGGCTGCATCTGTGTTCTTGAATATGCGGCTTGTTAGTAAATCACAAGCAGAATTTTCCATCTGCGCTTTTATGGAATTGTGCTCTAATGCTAATTTGCCTTGTTTAGTAAATTAGTTAACTTAATGTTAGTACTTGACCAACTGGGGCCAAGGTCAAAAGACCAAGAGGTCTTCGTTGCTATTTTATATGATTGCAAATTGAGGCAAATAAATGTAAAAATAACATAAATCCCTTCAAAACCACATAACTCTACAGTAAATACATTCATAAAGTGAAAAATGTTATGTATGCAAAAGAAATGTTACAATGTTATGCATACATTCCCATGAGTTATAATCTCTTCGATTTGCAGAAGTAATGTTGTATTTGTATTCAATTATGGGGAGTGCACAGCAGTGTCTTGGTGTGTCACACACATCTAATTAAAAATGAGTGGGAAATGTTACAAACATGTTATCATGGTTTATGGTTATTATGTTTATTATTGATTTTTCCATCCAAGCTTTGTTGCCCATATAATGTAATACATACATTAAAGTGCTGCTATTATGCCATTTTAAAGGTTGCTAATATTGTTTTATGAGTCTCCTAAAACAGGTTTACATGCATGCAAGGTCAAAAAACACTTTAGTTTTCTCCAAAAATACATTTCATTTTATACATTACATTTCATTTTTTCTGTGATTGGTCAGATGGTGCAGTCCTTTATGATTGGGCCACCGCGTACAGCACGTGTTGGAAAATGAAACGTCTATTGCCATAACTGAATGAAAGCCCTAGAGACTTGTAAATACATAAAAAAGATGGCATCGATTTTACCTTATCAATTCGAGCCGGAGTCTGACATTGAAACGGTTGAAGTGGCTGATTGCAATTTGCTTATGTAAGCGAACCGAGCACATCTCTATGTTGTAAACTTCAACATTGTATAATGCATTAAGTGGCTTTCACACCGAACGCAGAAAGTTCGCAAGTTGGCAAGTTGTTTGTGACGTAAAACGTGGGGGGACATTATGCAAATGTATTACTTTGTGACGTATAGCTGTAACAGAATAAGATTCTAATTCCTGACAACTCGTTCAGGCGATTGTGAGCCGACTCTTTTTTTTTGATAGACAATAAATTTATTTATTGTGCACTGTCGGCTTCACTTTGCAGATATTTTATGTTCACATACAGCTACATGACACACTGCATGAAAGGTCATATTTGAACAGGCATAACAGGAGCACAAGTATAGTATATCAGATGTTAGCAATAGCAGATTTTAAATTTCACCAAAGAGAAAGAGCTCAATCCTTGAAATTAATTTGCTGTGTATCCAAAAAAAATAAATGAATAAAGGATTACATGGCCAATCAAGTTAATTTTAATATGCACTGAGCACTTTTTTGCACGTTGTAATAATAAAGAAGATTGCTATCTCTGTATGTAATCTTTTTTTTTATTTTTATTATTATTATTATTTATTTTGATAGATAGTCAATTCAAGGTTTGAGTTTTTGCTCTTTGGAGGAATTTATGGATGACTTGAAATTGTGTTATATGTGGATGGAAGCAAGTGCAAAATCCTCTTTTTTTTTCAGCTTCCAACTAAAAGCTTCATATGAAATCATGAGATCAATGAGAACATTTTTGATAACTGAAAAGAGACAGTGGACTTATCATGGGCCTTTCTTCATGGATCTTCAGGAAATAGGAAGTGATGTCATCGGTGTGATTTTAATTACAAAATAACAGAAACACCAGTGAAACAATTCCAGGGGACAACTACTTTCATTATATATTTTATAATATTTATTCTGCTTTTTTAAAATTTTAAAATTTATTTTTTTATTTACATAATTTATTTGGTAGTTATGAATAAATTATTGCATTTTAAATGGTAGAAAAACCTGTTTTTAACCTCAAAATAAAGCAATTTCCCTCTGTACATTGCTGTGGGAATGAGCAGTTTTGTGGTGCTTGGAATTCAAAATAATTAATTAAAAAACAAATATTGCCACACTGATAGCTCAAGAAGGTCTAATTGTTCAAATAACATGTTGTTTCATTTTTCATTTTCAATTTACATATTGTATATCAGATAGAGGTTGAAGAGTTTTGGCTCATCTGAACATTCCGCCAATGTAAGTCTTTTATCATTTTTAGGCCCTGTTTACACTAGTGCGTTTTCGTTTCAAAAGAGCTATAGGCTGAGTTTGGTAGCTGTAGAGTTGAAGCTCTCGGAGGATATACAGTCAACGGATTTTTTTCAGAAGAACAACTTACTCAGCGATTGGATCTTTCATTTAAAGCCAATTCACGCCGCACAGACAAACACCAACAAACAAGTTGGTTGTTGGATTTAGAATTTTATGAAAAATCATGTTTACACTGCCCCAACAGACACTGACAAACATTGATTGAACATGTTCACTCAGGTGAAAACAAACCCCGACCAACGCCGAGAGGTAATGCACTAATCAGACCATTTATTAGCGTTTGTCTGTGCGGTGTGAATTGGCCTCACAGGTAGTGGGACACATTCCAATGTACTGTGCGTTCCAGTTTCTCCCATTCATAAGTAATAGGAGTAACTGTCTTTGTATATCTGTAGTCTTTTGTTAATTCTCTGCACTATTCATCAGTCAAACATTTCTGCATTGAATTTAGCTACAGTGATAGCTAATACGTTGGTCGAGAGAAGCGAATTTCTTCAAAGTCTGTGCGAGGGCGCCCTCCAGCGTTGTGTATGATTGAAACATTAATTACATGTGAGAGTTTAGCACTGTGTTCTTTTTTATTTTGAAATATCATAATAAGGTTATCATTATATCATAAGGTTATCACTAAAACCGGTATATCACAACACCCTAATTTACACAATAATGATATTTCTTTTTTTAAATATCACAATTAACATCAATACCATTATATCGCAACATCCATGGTTCACTACCTGTCCAAATATGTTCGCATTGTTCCATTTATGTACATAATAAAAAGTATGAACGAATCTTAAAAAAAATCTGAGTAACATGTTACCAGTTAAACAGTTCAATAAGTCTTTTTTCATAAAGTTAGATATATATTTGATTAAGTTGAAACCCAATACTTACTTTTAACCTGACAGTGTAACCTGACATTTTCTCTCTCTGTCTTAAAAAAAAAAAAGTATATATATATATATATATATATACACACACACACACACACACACACACACACACACACATATAAATAATATTTGAAAAAAGTAAAAATATTAAAAAAAATACCATCATTACTGGCGTGCAATAAATCTTGGGATAGTCTGGGATGCAAAGGATCCATCTGTTGTATCCTTCATGGCCAAGGAAATGAAGGACCATTATACAGTGCTATATATTAGAGAGGAGGGACTCCCACATCACTGTTGTGATGAGTCTGTCAACTAACAGACATGGTTTTATTGATGCTTCCAGGATTGGCCATGCCCATTAAATGTCTGAAAAAGAACACAATTCCTGTGCCTACCGCAAACTTTGATCCAGTGGCTCAGCTAGCAGAATGATGCAGAGAGTGTCGAGAGAGAGAGAGAGAGAGAGAGAGAGAGAGAGAGAGAGAGAGAGAGAGAAATGACAAGTAGAAGGGAGATGAATGGAAAAAGACAAAGAGAGACTAGGTAAAGTATAAGTTTAGAAAAGAGGAAGGGTAAATAGTGAAAACCATCAGTGAAAACCATCTCCCAGTTCGAAAAAATAAATAAATAAATAAATAAATAAATAAATAAAATACAGTATGAGAAGAAGGATTTCATGAAGGCTAGGCATAACCCTAACATCTCAATTTTTTTTATTTTTTTTTTTAAACAGGTAAATATACACCTGTACCAACAAGCTCATCCAGTGTCAGTATCTCTCACCTGAGGAGTCTCCTAGTGGCACTGTCCTGCCAATGTTAGACAGGAGGTGGTCAATATTTGGAACAGGCTCTATGTCCTTCTGGACCTCTGGTGTCTGCAGAGAAAAAAAGAGTTTTGAAGTGCCCTGTCCATTAAAGTTATTTATATAATGACTGTACTGTACTAAAGTGTTTTAAACTCTAATTTTAACCGATTAAAATGATGATGAGACAGAGAAAAAAGACTGTTAAGTGTGTAATCTCAAGGGTGTCTATTAAACCATTATTAAGTACCTATTTATCCCTTATATTAACTTAATAAATATTTTAAATGGCTGTAAAAGGCAGTCTGTACCTTTTCATCCTTATCCAGCTCATCACAGAAGAACCATGCATACTGTGAATAAATGAATAAATAAACAAAATGTAATTAAAGACAGGAGATCTTTTCTTATGTTAACTCTGTTAACATTGAGAAAATGTACCAGAATCAATACAAGTTCAGCTCTATGAATGGCATTTGTGGCACAATGTTAAGCAAAATAAATAATTCCAGGGTCATGAAATGGATAATTAAAATGTTCTTGATATTTACACATACAATATCTTACTCTACAATAATACTGTAATTTTCAAAACTCAACACTCCTCAATTTAAAATATAAATTAATTCTGAAAAGCAGAATAGATCTGAAAGCGGGACAATCGTGATGTCACGATTCTCCACAGCACATCCCTTAAGGGGTCATCATTGTATCTAATCAAGGAGGTGTGCTCTGTCTGTCAATCAATCACAAAAGCAATAGTCCTGTTGCATAAAGATGTCGAGTAAGACCGTCAAACTCAGACGTTATGTCAGTGGAAGTAAAAAAAAAAAAAAAACTGCACCTCCAAACACTTTAATTTTGTAAATTATTCTAAACCTGTTGTCGGTTACTGTTACTGTTGACAAGAACCAAGAACAAAGCAAAATGCGTGATATGCAATGCTCAGGTGAAATGCTATAGCAATACTACAAATCTTTGGAAGCATTTGACATCACGCATAAGGCGTCATGATTTCCGCAATGGATGAATGGCAGAGGCAATAGATTCTATTTACCCTAAGTGAAAATAGCAGTATTTTCTTAGCAATATGAGATTTACACTATGTGCAAATAGCTATAGATTCTATTTACATTATGTTAAAATAGTAGGATTTTCTGCTATTTATACTACTTGTTGCAAATAGTGGCAATGATCTGCACCTTGTTATTGTAGTACATTATAAAACAGTATGTAATAATAACTTATTGAGTGTAAACTATATTTTTTATTCTTAAATTATAAAAATAGATGCCACCTTATTGGGACAATAAGGCCTTCCCTACACCTACCCTAACCCTACCCAATAATTTATTTTCAACTTTTCAATTATTTCCTTAACTTTTATTGAAAACAATTGCCTTTCCAATGTGCTATGAGATTTAAAAAGGGTTCAGTAAAAGGTGGATTTGAACCTGGGTGGATTGCGTCAAAACGACTACAGCACTCACTTTACCATCTACACCACTGGAACTGTTGTTTGACTGTCGTCTTTTGTAGTGTTGACTAGCCATCACACACTGATGAGCGGAGTTAGTGTAAATGGCCTTCGCCAACAAGGTGGACTATGCGCACTTAGTGTAAACAGACACTCTGTTACACATACACACACAAATACTGGACTTTTTTTTTTTTTTTTTATCTGAAACTGCATTTCATGACCGCTTTAAAAACGCAACAGTCTTGACTGCCCTTTTTGTATTTTTAGGAGACAGAAGAGAAAAGCAGATTTAAAAGGGCATACATGCAAAATAAGAGTCTCTGTGATCTTGTAGCGGTCTGGCATGTGAGTGACCATGTTGATCATGTTGTCCTCTGAGGTCCGCACTAGTGTGGGGCCAAATACCAGGGCTAGATTTCTAGGCTCCATCTGTAGAGCAAAGAGAGTCAATTTTAGTCAGTTTTTTTTTTTTTTGAGAAAAGACTCCTAAATGTTAGTTTTTTTTTTTTTTTATTTATTTTAGTATTTTTTTTTTTTTTTCCAAGGGATGACGCTTGAATTTTTCATGACTTTCATAGGATAATGCCAAAAATGACAGAATTTTCCTGCGTGTAGGCTACACTACTGTTCAAAACTTTGGGGTCAGTAAGTATTTTTACATTGATCAAAAGTGGCAGTAATGACATTAACATTGATGCAAAAGATTTCTATTTCAAATGTATCACAGTTTCCACAAACATAATAAGCAGCACAACTGTTTCCCAGTGATTAAAATAATAATAACACTAATAATAATAAATAATGAATAAATAAATATATATTTGGTGTGTAACGTACACAGATGTCACGCTACGTACCTTGGTTTGAGGGTCACATTTCAATATGATTTCGGTACAACAGAAAAGAAAAAAAAATCTACTATGCTAGGTTTCTTCTCATTTATTTTAAACAGACAGTAGTACAAAGTACAATTTCTTCCACCTACATATGAAAATACTAAATATTATATCAAATTGAAAATATATAATATCAAAATATATCAAATCTGCAGTACATATATACATACATACAAGGAATAAATAATTGAAGTATATTTAATTTAGTTAACTGATAGGCAAGGGGAAAAAACTGTGTGACACGTAATGTAGCCTATATTTGCTGAGTTTCAGTTCAGTTTTGTGACAGAAAGGAAACTCAAATGGCAGAAAGCGACATTCTATTTGTTTTTTGTTTAAAGGGGTCGTCGAATGCCCATTTTCCACAAGTTGATATTATTCCTTAGGGTCTTAATGAAAAGTCTATAATATACTTTGGTTAAAAATTCTCAGTGGTAGTGTAAAATAACACCATTTTTACCTTGTTAAAATGAGCTCTGCAAAAATCAACCCATTCTGAAGGATTGCTCCTTTAAATGCAAATGAGCTCTGCTCACCCCGCCCCTCTCTTCTCTCTGTGGAGTGATGAGCAGCTTGGAGAGATTGCTTACTTTAGCCGCATTTAGTGAATTTAGCTGCGAAAGTTGCTAACTAGCAGGTTATTAGGAAAGGTGATTGCAGAAATTCATTTAAAAAAACCTTTATACTCACTTCTGCTGTAGGTGAAGCTGGATCACGAATGATTTGAGCGAACATAGACGCATTTATGTAGAACAAACGTAATCCACTGCATCTTTAGTGGCTCAGATGTCGGGAGTAAATGATAACCACTATGCTCATTATTACATCTAGCAACACAACACCTCAATCGCTCAATCGGAGATAGTCTTGTCTAACATGCTTCGGCATCGAAACAATGGAGGTTGGACTGTTACAGCTGATGTAAGGCGGGTCTGAGGTAAGATGCTCATGTCAATCAACTATCGTGGGAGCAGCCTTTGTCGGCATGACGCCACACCGACAGGCATCTGAGAATGGCTCGATTTGAAAAGGGGGATATTATTTTTACAGATTAACAATAGATGTGTACATACACTGCCAACACACATTAATGTTCAAAGAACATGTAAACATATACAACACGTAAAAGTGAACTTTGCATCCGATGACCCCTTTAATGCACAGGTAGTTCCAAGTCAGTTTAATTACCATTTGTTTGTGTGTGAGTGATGTGTGTTGGTTAGTGTGCATCAATTAAAACAGCACATTAATATAGAACGTGATAAAACTGACTTGGAACTACCTGTGCATTAAACGGTTTTACTGCATACCTGCCAGCCAATCAGAATACAGCATTCAGACAAGTTTTTTAAACACCAAATTAGCATATTAGAATGATTTCTTAAGGGACTTCTATAAGACACGAAAGACTGGAGTAATGTCTACTGAAAATTAATCTTGCCATCACAGGAATCATTTACATTAAAAAAAAAGAAAAAAAAGAAAAAAGTAATAGTTAGCAAAATAGTTATTTTAATAATAATCCAACAAAAAAAACAGTTATTTTAAATTGTAATAATATTCCACAATTATACTGTTTGTCCTGTATTTTTGATCAAATTAATGCAGCCTTGCTGAGCAAAGGAGACTTCTTTCAAAAACATTAAAACCATTGCACCAACCTCAACATTTTGAACAGTGGTGTATGTATACTGCTGGACGTAAGTCTATTAAAAGAGCAGTTCGCTTCCAGAACAAAAGTTACAGAAAATTTACTCACCCCCTTGTCATCCAGAATGTTTGTGTCTTTCTTTGTTCAGTCGATAAGAAATTATGTTTCTTGAGGAAAAAAAATCAGGAAGACATTATATCTCCATATAATGGACTTAAATGGTGCCCCCAAGTTTGAACTTCCAAAATACAGTTTAAATGCAGTTTCAAACGGTCACAGCATCTTGTCTAAGTCTGTTTTTGTCGAAAAACAGTTCAATTTTCTTCCCCAACTTCAAAATCACCCTACATTGCTGCAGAAGTACTGTGTCAGTATTTAAAAAAGTGAACATGCAAAAAAGATCAAACACCCTTTACAAAAAAAAAAAAACGAAAACTTTTAAACAGCGATGTAGGACGATTTTGACGTTGAAGAAAAAAACAAGACGGGAGTTTTTTGACATACCCTAACTGTATTGACCCGGATTACACAGACTATGCATGCACATCGCAGAGATGAGACAAGACAAGCATTTGAGGTTAAAAATGTTTATAAATTGTCAATTTGTTTAGAAAATTCGCTAGGTAAGACCCTTCTTCCTCGGCTGGGATCGTTTATAGCCGTTTGAAGCTGCATTTAAACTGCATTTTGGAAGTTCAAAATTGGGGGCACTAATGAAGTCCGCTATATGGAGAAAATTCCCATTTTCCTCAAAAAGCGTAATTTCTTATTAACTGTAGAAAGAAAGACATGAACATCTTGGATGACAAGGGGGTGAGTAAATTATTTGTTTTTTGTTCTGGAAGTGAACTTCTCCTTTAAGTCTATCTTATTAAGTCTACAGCGGCAAAAGTTACAGCAGTTGAAGAAACACTCATTTAATGTAATTGTCCAAGTATGTCTAGTACAGCATGAACCTTATTCTTCTCTGAATGGTCTGCAACTGTTTTCAGGTGTCTGATTAAAAACTTCAGTGTGTAGTAGTAGTGATCCGGCAGGTCATGTATCTAAAAGAGGAACATAAACAAGGACAGCACAAAACTTTGGTTAGCAACCGCAAATACAAATTTGCTGAAACTGAATGAATAAACTGATAGTACATACAAGTTTTTTTATGGTCTTCAAGCGGTCCCCTGCATCCTCTAAACGGTTAGCGTCAATGAAGTCATTATATTTATCTGCAAGTAGAGGGCAGCAGTGAGCTGTGTTTTAGATGGAACACCCACTCACTCTAACACCCATGCAAAGGCTTTGTGTGAATGAATTTAAAAGGAAGTTGAGCTGAATATACCATCTGTAAAAAGAGGCTCTGGAAGTTTCCTGAAGAAGGACTTCAGAAGGCTGCTGATGACATTCAAGTCTTGCCATTTCTGTAAACAAACAATGTGATTACTGTTCTTTTTTTATACCTGCAGTTTCGCTGTCTGTCTTTGTCATACTCCCTCCTCACCTCCTCAGTAGTGTCTATATCCATGCCCTTGTTGAGCTGATCCTGAAGTGAAGACACCACTGCATTGTTCCCTGGCACTCTGTAGATGCCAGTATATTCCAAACCCATCTCCTCCACCAAACGACAACAAGCCTCTACAATCTGTGGGACAAACTACATACAAGCACATAATAAAAGATGACAATATTACTCCTTTATTTTTTGTCTTAATAGCACTTTTTATAGTTACCCATACATTACCTTTACATTTTATTTTAAAGCCTAATGTATGGAAAGGGGACAAGGACACATTTCATGCCAGACTCAAACCTAAATCACCTAAATTAAATGTGTCAAGCCCTTAAGTCAATTCCCATTATGCAGTTAATAAAAACCTCGCACTGGTTCACAAAGCTTACTGACCTTATTATTGGGAGCAGGCAGACAGTCTTCCAGCCTTACCCCAAAAGCTTTTGGACCCATTTTCTTTCCCTTTTTCGTTATGTTAATGCCCCACGAAGCCTTAGTACTCTCATCTGTTGGAGTTGGAGAAAAAAAATACAGAGATCTGAAAGATGCAAATATAAATCAGAGAGTGGATAAATGTGTGGCGCTATAGTGCATGGCCTGTTTGTCATGGTTCAGAGAGTTCACCTTTTCCTGGGGCTCGGTTTACTCCTGATATGTTTTCAGTTTTAGAGAGGAGGAAAGGTGGCATCATCCGATGGATCCTTGGAGAAGTGTCTGGCTTGTTGCCTGTTAGACTGCAAAATGGAAAAGATAAGACTACAACACTCATCTTTCTATAAATGCAATCAAATACGCAACAGAAATCACCTCTGTTTCCTATAGTCATTCAGCTTCTTATTGATGAGAACCTGTCTGGAAAAGCCCAGTTCCTGTTCAAAAGCAAAGATGAGTTGCCAAATATTTTTGTATAAATTTACAGTACATTCCTGGCTACTTTCATAGCAATTTTTACAGTCATAGTTCTACAGTTTATTGTAAGCAAATTAAGTTTACTGTGACTTCACTGTGAACAGTAGGGATGTCACAATACTCAATGTAATATTGAACTGTTCGGTACGACATCCACGGTTCAATACGTGCTTGTGAATTGCGGTTTTTCGGTTTTGCATTTGAATAAGTTCCTTGTTTTATTTCTCTCAAAATTTGCTGTGTGTGTATGTGCCCATGATTTCACATGCTGAGATGAGAAAACTCCTCCCCGTTTATATTTGAAAAAGCAACACTTGCAAAGCATCTTCCGTTCTAATGAAATGCAGTGATAAGCCTTTTAAACTTGTTGTCCAACAAAAGAGAACATTATAACTTTATTTTTAGAAATAACTTCCCTTTGTGATCTGATGTGGCTTCTTATCATAGAATGAGGCAGACAATATATTCTATACTGTATGTCGATTAGCAATGGCTTACACATATACTTAATCATTATGAAAATACCCGAGGTGGCTTGAAGAACACAGATAAACCATATATTATTTGTTGTCCTTCCATTTCATTTTTCAAAACGTTTAACGTTTTATCTTGTTTTCATTCAGTTACAGCAACAGCAATGCCTTAATCTATGGCTGCGTCCAAAAGCCTGGTCAGCTGACTTGCTGCCTCACTGCCTTATCAGGCAATCAGTGGCAGATTAAGACTCTTTGGTGCCCCTGGGCAACAACACCTAAAGTGCCCAAGGTAGTGCACAAGAAAGTGCACAAGAAAGTGTGGATAGTGTTTTTAGAGTCATTATTGTCCTCAGCTCATTTTTCATTCATTTATATTTAATTTACAAATTAATTTTTGAGTGTTATACTCCCTTCAAAGAAAGGTGTAAAACAGGTGTTTTCAGAATTGTGACAATGAGTACATGGTCTTGTTGCAGGGATGGGCAGTATTTCAAATACATATATTTGAAATACAAAATACTATATTGCATTTAAATACCTTTGAAAAAATTTGCATTTAAACAATTAATCTTAGTATTTTTCTATTTTCAAAATACATACTTATTAGACTGCTGATTTCCTGCAGGAATGGGCAGTATTTCAAATACATGTATTTAAAATACTATTTTGAATTTTTGTATTTAAATACTTTTGGAAAAAGTCAAATGTATTTTGTATTTAAATACATTTAATCTTAGTATTTTTGTATTTAGTATTTTGTATACTTGTTGATACAGGAAATCAGCACTCTAATAAAGAGATTGATTGGCAAAAAGTATTTTATGTATTTTGAAAATACAAAAATACTAAGATTAAATGTATTTAAATACAAAACAGTAAAACAGTTTTTGAAATACTGCGCTTAACAAATTTATTGGACCACCACTCAGTGTAACGTTTGTGTCAGCTGCCCTAAACTAAGTATTGGTGATTACCAGAATCATTTTTTTAATGTTTCCGTAATGGTTAATCCACCAGTATGTGTACAATCTTTAGTCAAAGTAGTGTTTCTAATGCTAAAATATAATTATTGTTGGGATTGAATGGATTCAAAGATAGACTGCACAAAAGGTTATTGATTTTGATTAAAAGCAAGTCTTCGGGAGCAACTAGAAACTATTTGGATGTCAGTAACAACAGAGACTGTGGAAAAGTGCATTAAAACAATGTCAGCAAGAATGCAAGCTTTTATCAAGGCCAAATGAGGCATACAAAATAAAAATAAAATATTTATTTATTTGGTTTATTAGTTTTTTGGTTATTATGTGTGAATAAAGACAAGTTTTTGACGGGTGGTCTAATAAATTTGTTAAGCACTGTATATAGCTACATAATTTTATGAGGATTTGAACTGAAAATAAAACTTACAAACTCACTTGTTTACACTCTGCCCCTTTCTTGATTGCCAATGGCTGCAAAGTACAACGTGAGAGCGAATTCACTCATATATGAGTGAGCCATTTTAATTTCATTTGAAGAAACGGGAGTTGTGCGACACACCGCACAGTAGGGATGGGCATATCGATCCTGAAGTATCGATATATCGATACTGATGCGAGTATCGGAAGTATCGTTACTCAAACAAAAAATATTGATACTAAGGTGTGTTTTATTTACCAGTGATTTTGTTTATTTAACAAAAAAATAATGCGTACAATATGCATTGAAGTAGACGTATAACCTATGTTAGCGAATAATTGTGCAGGATAGAACTATTTTCCTGCTCATCTGAACACACGCAAATGTTGCAAGACAGAACCAATCAATCACAGAGAGCATTTACTCACTTCAGACAAAAAGTATCATAAGAAAGCATTGATGCTTTTGGGAATGGCAGCCCAGAACAATGCTTATCAGAGGACGAAGTTATTTCACAATGAACAAATTGAAATTGTAGCCTACATAATTTGTGCAATTATATTTATTTAAATTAACGTTTAAAGTTCATTGATTATGTTCTATTTTGTAGCAATATTAATATAAATCATACACCGTCAAAATAAAAATGCATAAAAATTGCATTTTATGTGTGCAACAGCCTGTCACTGGCAGCCCCTTGTAAAACTAAGTATTTTCAACGTGGTTTTGTAGTTATTACTACAGTAAACATATTTTATGTGTAAAAAATGTGTAAAAAATATATATTATTTAATAAGTTGCAATTAAGGCACATTAAATGTTATAATGTATTTCAAATATAAAGTTAAGGGGGTATAATTACATAATTTACTCTTAGTAATGTAATAAATGTAATCATTTAAAAGTTAAGTTTAGAAGTATCGTATCGGTATCAATATCGATGATACTGGTCTTTAAAGTATCGGTATCGTATCGAAAACAATAAGTGGTATCGCCCATCCCTACCGCACAGCATGCTCCTAGAATCTGGTTGAGTAATATATAGGCATCGAGACAGTTTGTGTGAATCTGGCGATAGATCGTGCATCCACTGATTCACACAGGAGAAAAAAAAAAAAAAAACTTTCAACAAAATATTCAGGGGAATTAGTACGTTCTGATGAAAGGGTATATATAGGCCATGGCTAAACAGAAGTTTGAGAATACATTGCTTGTCTGACCAGTGAAAATTTATTTGCGTGGTGCCCCCCCTGGATGTGGTGCCCCTGGGCACCTGCCCAATTGTCCATATGGTTAATCCGCCTATGCAGGCAATGACTTCAGAGGCTGCGAAGGCAACTCCGGGAACAGTTTCGGACAGACTTCAGAGGCAGTGGAACGTAACGCCGTTGCTAGGTTACCTAATGGTTAAGTTGTTGATTTTGGAGAAAAACGATTTTATACAGTTATATATAAATGCTTTAATAATACATAAGGACCTCGATGTCATTAATCCACCGAAGGTCTGTGCGTCGGAGAAGACGACTGAGAATGGCAGCTACTTTTTGCTTAAAAAAATAAAAGCACTGATGCAAGTAAAATTGCAGAACAGGTCATTGTTATTAGTGGCTGTTTCATTATTATTGGTAGTATATTGTAAATATTATTCTTATTTACTACTCATTTGAACCCTTTTAACATTTTTTAAATACTATTATTACAAACAATATTATTTATTATGCTTTTTACACTATTACGATTCATAAAGTTTATCATGGTCAATATCTCATCTATTATATAAAGTAACAAGTCTAATTTCACCAGAATATCTTTATTTATATAGCCTATATGACGCACACGCACAGGATTGTGGGAAATCGAAGGCAGCGAAGGATACATCTATGCTGCCTTCAAAATTCGATCAGAAGAAGGTACCTACGGAGACAAGAAGTGAAGCAGAATTTTAATTTGAATGCCTTGATGCCTTCCTGCCTTGGAATGCTGCCTCCGAAGGCAGCATTTCAGAGCTTTCGGATGCAGCCTATATTAGAGATTTCCTGGCTGGAACGTCATCAGTGTTATCTCTTTGACGCATATGTGGATTTTCTGCACGAGGGCACCCTCTGGTGTCCAGTATGATTGAAACCAATCTTATTTTGCGTCAAAATCTGAAAAACAATACCTCTCTCAAAAGAAATATTAAGCAGACATATAATAATCCACACTTTTTCCAGTGTACAGAGGTTTACAGCAGTATTTTGTTGTTAATTAGATGCAAAAAAAAAAAAACACTGATGTGACAAGCTATCAGAACTGAACCAAACCGAAAACCGTGGTTAAAAACCGAGGTATGTATTGAACCGTGGACTAACTGTATTGTTGCATCCCTAGTGAACAGCAGCAGAAAATCTCTGTGATGTAGATCACAATGTTTATCTGTGTCTGCAATACAGCTGTATATTAACATTACTCACGGTATTAGGTTGGTCTCCTAGCATGAATAAATTACGTGGCTGCAGAACTTTTTTTTAATCCCTTTTTGTTACTATTATCTGATTTTTATTTTATTTTTTTCTCAACAAACCTCATTGTCAGTCTTGCTGTTCTCTCTGATGACTCTGATCCAGCTCAGCATGTCATCCCTGTCCTCCGCCTGAAGCAGGTACTCACAGAAGTCCTGCGTTGTCAGCCGCAAGGTGTGTTTACGCTTTGTCTCACTGTATGCAATGTCAATTAAGCAACCACGAATGCTGATTGGGTGCTCGTCCTCCACGTGTCTGTTAGCATTAACTACTGCCCCAGCTGCATGAAGCACTGCCTCCCGCTTATCCTTATAGAGGAAAAGCGAATGGGTGCGAAGCACAGAGAAGACTCGTTTCCAAGGCCGCATGCCTCCGCCCACCTTCTGCATACGATACATAAACACAGATTTCTCAAGATAGGCCACAGACGTACTGTCTAAAAAGTAAATTGCACAAATAATTATACAGATTCACAAACTACTGTCAAACCTTTCCCTTATTAGTGAGAATCTGTTTATAGTGCAGCCAGCCTTCTTTCCTGATGTCAGTGAGAGTAATGTTCCCCAGTTCAGAGGTGGAGTGATGTTTACAGCGAGCTTCCTCTGCTGCTCGAAGATTCTCTAGAGACTGTTAAAAACATGTCACTTTTGAACAGACTTTTAAACTGGAAGTGACACAGTCATTATTTAAACTGATTTCCACTTTAAATAAATAAATAAATAAATAAATATATATATACAGGGGTTGGACAATGAAACTGAAACACTCGCCAATATAGTATTGGAGGTTTCATGGCAATATTTGCGCTGTCTGGTGCCCAATCTTCACTTATTGTACATTACACCAGTTAGAGCAGAGTGTAAAGTTTCATTATGTGCACCCAATGGTTCAAACATTGTACCTTGAAGGTAGTGCTCTGTATCAGGATAATAATGCACCAATACACACAGCAAGACTGGTGACAGACTGGTTTAATGAACATGAAAATTAAGTTGAACATCTCCCATGGCCTGCATAGTCACCAGATCTGAATATTATTGAGCCACTTTGGGGTGTTTTGGAGGAGCGAGTCAGGAAACGTTTTCCCACATCAGCATCACATAGTGACCTGGCCACTGTTCTGCAAGAGGAAAATGGCTCAAAATCCCTCTGGCTGCTTTGCAGGACTTGTATTTGTCACTCCCACGATAAAATGATATTGTATTAGCTGCAAAAGGAGGCCCAATATCATACTAATTGTGATCTAAAACCAGGTGTTTCAGTTTCATTGTCCAACCCCTGTATATATATATATATATATATATATATATTTCCTGGTTTCCTGGTTTTGTAATAGCTCTTGGAGCAAGGATGCTGCCATCTTGCAATAATACCACAGCGTGTGACATCACAGGGTTGGTTTGATCCATTGGCCGGTAAAGTAATCCTGCCTTCACGCCATATCGGAATTCCCGTAATTACGAGATTCCAACTTGTACAAAGCGTTCACGTCCTCATAGAACTCGTAAATACAACTTGAGAACTGGGAGTCTTCTGAGAGCTACTACTTGTACCACATGACCGCTGTACCACCTGACCAACATAGGCTCTGTTTAGGCATTAATAGTGTTGCCATAGAAAAGCATAATTCCAAATCTGAGGACGTGAACAGCTCCGAGTAGAACGTCACATGTTGTCATCTTGAAATTACGGTAATTACGATATGACATGAACAGCATAACGAGTTCTACGAGGACGTGAATGCTTTTTACAAGTTGGAATCTCGTAATTACGGGAATTCCGATATGGCGTGAACGGACCTTAATTATTGCAACCATTGCAACCATTATTGTAATTTTGACACGATAACAAAACAATATGCAGCGGTCAGGTGATACAAGTCGTAGCTCTCAGAGAATTCCCAGTTTATCAGGTGTAATTACAAGTTCTATAAACACCTGAAAGCTTTTTACAAGCTGGAATCTCGCATTACATTAATTACGACATGGGGTGAACGCACCTTAATACAAGCATTTCTTTATTTTTTTAACACACGCTTGATTTTAAATGAAGGAAGACTAATTTGCAAAAACTGCTGAGCCCATAATAACTTCACAAGCTTATGCATGTGGGATGAAACGGTGAGGGAACCGAGCAGTAAAATACCGTTACAGGTAGAAGCAGTGAACCTGCTGGTTTGGGGTGAACAGCGGGTTGGACAGTGCTGTGGTATTGCCAGATGGCGGTGTCCTTGCTTCAAGAGCTATAATAAAACATCATATACAGGGGTTGGACAATGAAACTGAAACACCTGGTTTTAGATCACAATTAGTATGATATTGGGCCTCCTTTTGCAGCTAATACAACATCATTTCATCGTGGGAGTGACAAATACAAGTCCTGCAAAGCAGCCAGAGGGATTTTGAGCCATTTCCTCTTGCAGAACAGTGGCCAGGTCACCATGTGATGCTGATGTGGGAAAACGTTTCCTGACTCGCTCCTCCAAAACACCCCAAAGTGGCTCAATAATGTTCAGATCCGGTGACTATGCAGGCCATGGGAGATGTTCAACTTAATTTTCATGTTCATTAAACCAGTCTGTCACCAGTCTTGCTGTGTGTATTGGTGCATTATTATCCTGATACAGAGCACTACCTTCAAGGTACAATGTTTGAACCATTGGGTGCACATAATGAAACTTTACACTCTGCTCTAACTGGTGTAATGTACAATAAGTGAAGATTGGGCACCAGACAGCGCAAATATTGCCATGAAACCTCCAATACTATATTGGCGAGTGTTTCAGTTTCATTGTCCAACCCCTATATATATATATATATATATATATATATATATATATATATATAAATTAATTAAATGTAAACTTGACTGACTGCTTCACTTCCACTTTAAATCAAGATTTACTGTAATTAAGGTTGGATAGAAGGAAGAACTCACGCCATCTGTGAAAAAACTTTTGACACGTTTTGGTAGTCTCCTGTACAAAGAGAGAGAGAGAGAGAGAGAGAGAGAGAGAGAGAGAGGAAAATTAACTGACAAACCTTAATGTTGGAAATGGGGCAACATATCCTTATACCCAAATGAATCTCAATTGAATCAAAATTGTTGTGTTACAACACAAAACTTTATTCAGTAATTTGCATTTTAAATAATGTAACTTTAGTTACACATAATGTAACCAGTAGAAATTGAGAATGTGCCCACAAACACATGCAGTACTAAAATAAACACTGAGCACTGGAATTAAAAGTAAAGAGATTATACCAAACAGCATATTAATGTGCAGTGGTTGTCACAGATATGTTGTGACACCTGTCACACTTACAAGAAAACACGGCCTTCATCCCTGAAGGTGTTCAAACCCTCTTCACATGACTTGGAGCGCTCTGTGGTAATGGCCAGCAAGTAAGAGGAACGACGGCTGTTTTTGAGATTGCCTGTTACAAAAATACAGTGTAGTAAGGGACAAAAGAGAGGACAATGCGCAAAAAAGAGAAGAGGATCTATCAAATAAGTGATAGGATGAATACTCGGACTGAATTATTTTGATAATCTATACATTATTTTCATAATACATGAATTAAAAATAGTTAAATGCCACCCCAATGACCTAATATGAGTTGGAAGGCTGTGAACATCTGGAAAACCTGGAATATTTGCAAACATTTGTCTTGGTAGCTGTTAAAATTTTAAGCCAATGTTGATGACAGATGTGAAATAGAGTGAAAAAAATCGGTGTTACAGACACTGAGTGGCAATAACAGAAGACTGATAGAGAGACATATTCAAAGGAGATGGGAGGAGAATTATGAAGCACAAAAAAAAAAAAAAAAAAGAGGTGGCAATGTCAGATGAGATATAGCAGGCACGGCTCATCTCTAAGAGCCCCAAGAAGAAAACACCCAAAACATAGACCCTTATATAAACTGAATAAATAATAAGCTGTAAATGTGTTCAGCATTCTGCAAGTGGGGCAGTTCTGTCGAACTCAACAGCGCCCCACAAATTTTACAATGCAAATCTGTGGTGAAAAGTGGAACTGCAGGTGGCAAGGAGCCACTTGGGCAATTTTGAGACCGCCCCACTTTAATTTTCACGTTACCTCGCCCCAGAGCAAGACAATATCAATCAGCTTCAGTTATATCTGTCTGCATTAGGTCAGTAACTAGCTGGCATTTCTGTTTTTCCTATATGGAGTAGTGTTTTAAATTATTGAAAGTGTTAATCCTTTAGTTTAAATGTGCTCACATGAAAAGGCTTCATGTAGTTCTGCTGTGTTTGTTTTGAGAGGAGATGTGCTATTTGTTTCCTCACTTAAATTCCTCTACAACTTGTAACTTTCTAAATCAACATTCGGGGAAAACAGTAGGGCAATAATTCTATAGTATTATACGTGTGTCAATCAATATTTGCCTCTTGCTCACTAACAGTGATTAGAAGTCTGATTCGTTTCCATGAAAAGGTTATTTTGGATAGACTGTTTTAATGAACTAGTTAAAAAAAAAGAAAAAAAATTTCACAGGGGTTATTTTATGGTGGAACTGGCTTATGTTGTCCACAATTTTGAGTGCTGCACAACAGAATCGTAATTCTGAAAGAAAACTTTGAGAGGACAGATCAGTGGCCAAGAGATCTGATTGACCATAAACCATAAAACTGATAACCACAAGCTCTTATTGGTGTTGTTGTTAATGTTCTGGTTATTTTCAGTGTATAGTTTGTTAATTCTGTGCAAAGTTTACAGATAAAGTAAACTTCTTTCAGCTGAACTGTGCACATGTATTTTAGACACTTCATGTCTTGTTCCATTCATGCAATAAACACATCCAGTGCTGAGCAGTGGACTATGACTAATTTCATGGGCAGTGCAGACAATATTACAATTTAAAATCAATCTGAGGTATAGAAATGTATTGTAATTTTTATCGTCATACTTTCTACAGCCTTTATATATCCCGCAGAACCAGAGGCCAGTTGCATAAAAGGTTTAGACTAGTCTTAAAAATGTAGTCAGCTAATTTTTTTTTTTTTTAAGACTGGTCATAATTTTTACATTTCAGTTACAGAAAAATGTAGATTAGTCTAAGTTGAATACAAAAAATAAGAATGATTACCCTCTGGTTAACTGCTAGTTGGTCAGACTAGTACTTAAGACGCTTAAGTAAGACACAACTCGAGTTCCAAAAAAATCTGAATGGAACAGATATTAGGCTTGTTCGATATGACATCAAAGTACCGCGAGAACAATTGGAGAGTAGACAACTCTTTATTCTTTTGATTTGCTCTCGCGGTACTTGGATGTCATATGCCAATTGGTCTGCACAGCGCCAATGCCTCTTGAACAAGCCTAAGTGTGTTCGATGCTGAAGAAACAAGAACAAGCCTAAGTGTGTTCGATGCTGAAGAAACAAATACAAGTAAGAATCAATGAAAGGCAGAGAAGTGTACAGGAAAGTTATAAAAACGACCAACGTGATCTCATGAGAACTGAAAATGTATTTTATGTAAATTGTGATTCTATAAAACGTACACTTACTTACGTTTTCAAAGGCACTAAAATGTATAATACTGACGTATTTTCAGCATTTTTACGTATTTTCAGCATTTTAACGTATAATACTGATATATTGAACACCTAAAATATTAGGTATGAACAACTGTACAGACTATTATAGAATATTTAAAGTTTAGGTTTGGGGGTAGGTTAAAGGGTCTAAAAATCTAAATCGCTTATTGATAAAATGGAAAAAAAAATGCATTGATACAAATATCCTAATGATATAAAGATTCGCAAATATTTTATGTTTTAACAAAAAAATATGTAACCATTTTTAAGTTTTAAACGTTAAAAAATACGTCCAAATTGTACATTTCATCATCAACAAAAACGTACAAATATTTACGTTTTGTGGTGTTACGTACTAATACCTATAAGACCAGGCTGAAATGATAGATAAAGTTGGTATTGGACAGACAGATGATTATCAGTGTCAACAGGGATGGAGGCAGGAATAGATGAGACAGTGTGACAGTGAGATAAACTGGAAAGGCAAGATGGGAGATGACACCAAGAACGTAAACATGCACATGTACTAGAAAACCTACTAAGATTAAGTGGCAAACAGAGACAATAGAGGTCGCTGTGAATGAAGCTGGATTTGGGGTGATGGGCAGGGAGGAGCAACTCACTGCAGTCTGTGTATGGGAAGCTGGTAAGGGGGGAGGTGACGATGGTGGTGTGGGCAGATGCTTGGAAGAGGCTGCTGGACACCACAGAGGAGGCTGGCACATGACGAGCACACAGGTCTACACTGGGAATGGTGGGTTCATCTATCAGAGGAGGCGAGAGTTAAAGGGAGATTTCAATAGGGCATGTTAGAAAATAAGGCATTGCTCTGGACAACAGACATAAAAATCATTTAGTCTTTTTAACTGTGTTATCAAGGGTTGACATTCGACTAAGGGTTCTAATATGGATAAAGTAAATTGTCCAAAAAAAAAAAAAAAAAATCATTGAGTGTGGTAGGAAATCTGTGAAATTATGTGAAATAGATAAATTCTGAGAGAAATGCTGATCTTACAGAATCCAGACGCCAAACATAAATATGCATTTGCCATTTTGTGTCATGTAAAATCTTATCCTAGGTTTTTTTTTTTTTGTTTTTTTTTGTATTAACTACTCATCGATTAAATACTAAGCATCTTATATTCTGTGTAACCCTAACATTTTGTTCAATAAAAAAGGTACTGTATGAAGGGATTAGTGTTAATTACCCAAGGTAAACCAGGTTCCCCTTCAGTCGTTCTCTACGACGTTACTTCAATACTGACGTATTTGGGGTCTCCCTTGGGAGCCCAATCACCTCCGATCTTTAGGAGAAAAGGCCAATGAGAATTGGCGAGTGGAATTTGCATGCTACGCCACACCCCCGTACATACGGGTATATAAGATGGCGGCGTGCAACCACTCACTCAGATTTCTACTTCGGAGCCTCACTGTTCCTGAAGAAGAAAAGGAAGAAACAAGAAGCTGGGAGAGATGGGTGGGCGACCTGCATGCTTTCTCTGTCAGTGAATCGTGCATTGAGTTTGGTCCGGCTGATTCTCACGTTCGCCTGAGACCCCGGCCTGGTTATGTGCCCAAGGTTCCCACCACTCCTTTTCGAGATCAGGTGGTGAACCTGCAAGCGCTGCCCCCAGAGGAGGCAGACCCGGCCTTAGGGTTGCTCTGTCCCATCGGGCACTTCGCATCTACGTGGACCGCACCCGGAGCTTCAGACGCTCTGAGCAGCTCTTTGTCTGCTTTGGGGGACAGCAGAAGGGGAATGCTGTCTCCAAACAGAGGTTGGTCCATTGGGTGGTTGATGGCATCACCCTGGCGTACCAGTGCCCCTGGGAGTTCGAGCCCACTCCACCCGGAGTGTTGCCTACTCTTGGGCTCTAGCGCACGGCGCCTCCCTAGCGGACATTTGCAGAGCTGGGCAACACCTAACACCTTCATGAGATTTTACAACCTCCGCGTAGAGCCTGTTTCCTCCTGAGTTTTAAGGTAAAGCTCAGGTATTCGGGAGGACGGCTCGGTGTCGGTGAGCTTTTCCCTGTGGTTCTCCGTGGTGAACCCTGGGTCCTCCATTTCCTTCGCCCCCTCCAGATGTGGCTTAAAATTCTATTTTCTCCACGATTTACTATCGTGTTCCTCTACCCTTTTCAAGGGATTCTGTATCTTCAATCTTCACATGATGTTGGTTTGTCACTGTCTCCGCCCCCCAATGGTGTGCTTCATTTTATGGCATCCCTGTGGGGCGCCTTCTGCTGGCTCCCAGGGCGTTGGGCAGGTTACACATTGAGTACATTTGCTCCGACACGCTTGCCTGTTGGCATTTGTCCTCAATGATGTAACGTGGTTCAGGCTTGTGGCGTTTTCCATAGGGACCCCAAATACGTCAGTATTGACGTAACGTCGTAGAGAACGACTGAAGGGGAACATCTTGGTTACAGCTGTAACCCTCGTTCCCTGAAGGAAGGAACGGAGACGTTACATCCCTCCTGCCACAACCCTGAACTATGCTGGAGATGCCGGTGGTTCGGCTCCTCAGCAGAACCCTGAGTGAAAGGTTGCACGCCGCCATCTTATATACCCGTATGTACGGGGGTGTGGCGTGGCATGCAAATTCCAGATCGGAGGTGACTGGGCTCCCAAGGGAGACCCTAAATACGTAAGTATTGACGTAATGTCTCCGTTCCCTCCTTCAGGGAATGAGGGTTACAGTTGTAACCGAGACGTTTTCCTTACAAGTGGATATTCCACAAAGCACATTAGAAAGACAGATTCAGCTTACACAGAAGAGCCGTATTGTCTGCCTAATAATAACAGCTGACAGTTATCAGATCATTTTTAAAGATTCTTCAAAATGTATTGAAATAATCAAAATATCCATTGGTGTGCTCATCTATTTCATTTCGGCAAAAGTACTGTAACATTAAGCATCAAGTTTTACAGTTTCAAAGCAGCTTCACATAATGTAAAGTAATTATGTCTATAATGCCTGAGTTTTTTAACAATTTTTAAGGCTGGGCGATATGATTATATATAAAAAGGATACAAGGATTATGTCATATTGTATTTACAGTGTTTTTTAGCAGATAATGTGTTCAGACTTTGCTTTGGGGTATTTCCATGGCGTAAAAATCCAGATTCCCTTTTTTTTCTTGGTAAGTTGTAAGGACCACTATTTTTATGCAGTTTCCTCCTACAAGCATCAGCCAAGTTTTACCTCTTGGTCTGACTGAGAGGGTGTGTTCTGATAGGAAAGTGGGGTCAATGCATACAATTTAAATGGTGAAATTTTTTGTCAACGAGTTCACTAACGATGTCAACAAGCTCACTAACTTTGCTGGCAGTGATTGGCTGATAGATGGGTCTCTGTTTGTGATTTAATCATAGAAATACTGAACGGTATCATGTTGGGTAAAAATGTTGCCATATTCAAATGTTTTTAAAATATAGGCCAAGTGTCACTAATTAAACAAGTATATATTGAGCTAATTGCCAGCCTCTTACATGTCTGCATCTCGTAACCAATAAGTGAATATGCATATAAGCAGACATTTAATTAACAGACTTAAATAATCATGCCTGATATTTGTAAATGTAAAACAAAACCAAACTACATGCAAGAACAGCTCTAACTTCAGTTTTGCGACAGTTTTACCTATTGTAAAGGTCACGTAAAGGTCTCTCTCTGTTGCCCTGCATTATTCCTCCTGTATGAGTAGCAGTGATGGGAATAACGGCGTTATAAATAAATGCCGTTACTAACGGCGTTATTTTTTTTTTCAGTAACGAGTAATCAAACAAATTACTTTTCCCCCGTTACAACGTCATTACCATTACCATTACTGACAGTAAAATGCAGCATTACTATAATTTTAGTTTTCAGTTCATCTGAATGGATGTGCAGTGTACCTGTATTTGATGAACCGCAAACTTCAGTGTGAAGGCACACGACTAGCTGTCATTTTGTCTCACACACACGCAAAGAAAGATACAGAGCGAGAGAGTCTATACCATCCAGAATTGATGTGCTAAATGCAAATTATATTCTTTGTTGTATTTTCCTGTATATACGAAGTTCCTTTGGAATTCTTCAGCTTTTAAGAACTACCGTTTTTTCCGGTAGTAGGCGGAACTAATGCGCAAGCGGCAATCTCATTGGCTAATCGGTTCGAGCGAATGCAGACAACGTGATTAATATTCATGAACCCAGCAGCTCGTTAATCCTTAGTGCGTTTTATATTGTTATTAGTAGTAAAATTTGTAGTAGTTTTGTTATCTTATCAGCATTATTTTTAGTTTTTTTTTTTTTTCGCTTTTTTTATAGAAACACTAAATGACAAACAATATCTTAAGCACCACCACCATTTACTAAAGTTTAATGCTACATGATCATATCATATTATAATTCTTGACTGACTGATGCTAAGTGTACTTTCAGATATTTAAAAAAACTGTGCCATTAAGCTATATATATATATATATATATATATATAATATA
The DNA here is from genome assembly GCA_036247105.1 of Cirrhinus mrigala. Lineage (NCBI taxonomy): Eukaryota > Metazoa > Chordata > Actinopteri > Cypriniformes > Cyprinidae > Cirrhinus > Cirrhinus mrigala. Next base: position 21,137,292 of record CM070018.1, read on the forward strand.
TATATATATATATATATATATAAAATAGTATATCAGATATTTAATATTAGTCTGGTAAATCAACTAAAAAAAAAAATAATTACTAGCCAATGGCGATTCTATTGCCAAGGTTTTTGTAGAGGGTTGATAATATTTACAATTTATTGAATTTGATAGGTGTCTCTCACATTGTCCCACAGCAACATTAAAATAGTGTAGATTACTTTACAATGTTTTATAATAATAATTTATTCTATTTAGTGTCCATTTCATTTATTTAACATATTTAATATTGGGGGATCCAAGTTATTTGACATACTTAAACTTTTTTTTTTTTTTTTTTTTTAAACACAATAAGTTACCTTCCCTGGTTATTAGTTACTTTTATAATGATGTAACTCAGTTACTAACTCAGTTACTATTTGTGAGAAGTAACTAGTAACTATAACTAATTACTTTTTTAAAGTAACATGCCCAACAGTGCTGAGTAAGCCTTCAAATAGTGGAGGTATGTGGGGAATCAGCCTCCATAATGGGATGGTTTGCTCTACATGAAGATAGGCACAGATGACATTCAACCTTATTTATTTATTTATTTATTTATTTATTTATTTATTTATTTATTTTAATTTCTCAACATTTTACTATTTGGTCTTTTAAATATCACAGTTTTAATGCATTAAGCCGTATTATGTGTAATAAACGACTTTACACATTGTATTGTGTCATTTTATAACATTTTATGATGCCACTCAACAGAATCAAGTCAGATAATGCTGTGTTCACTGATGTAATCCAGCAATGGGCCACCTGTTAAACAGTTTAGTAAAATCAGCAAAAATCTTAATGTGCTCTGAGAGTTTGCTCTATAGTCACTTACAGGAAGAGAGTGCAGATGATATAGCGGTCTCCCTGAGTGATAAAGCTGGCGTGAAGCCTGATCACCTGTCGGTTAAATACAGACGTATTTTCATAATAGCTTGAGTGGAGGTTCTAGACTAGTGTTTTTTTTTAACCCTGGGTTGCAACCCTTGGGTGGGTCATGAGATTTTAAGGAAAATTTGTGCGCGTGTGTGTGTATATATATGCACGGAAGGAGAAAGCGGGAACCGGCAAATGTAACCTTAATAAAGCAAACATAAACAACAAAATGAAAGTAAGCGGCAGCTGCCTCATGGCAGATTCCAGTGTGTATTTGTGTTTGCAATGTGGTGAAAAGCTTCAAAGGCTTCTATTTCCAATGTGTTTTTGCAGTGTTGAGCAATGTGGCCAGTTACAGACATATCTGCTGAATTCTTTAATGCAATGTCTAATCAGAGGTGTCTGAAGTGACAGTTCAACTAAAAATTAAAATTCTGTCATTCCATGTCGTTCCAAACCTGTAAGACCTTCATTCATCTTGGCCCACCCAGTTTCAGCTGTGGCCCACCCAATGAGAAGTTGGTAATTTTCCAAATTAATGCTATTCATTAAATAATAATAATAATAATAATAATAATAATAATAATAATAATAATAATAAATGTATAGTTTCACTAAAACTTCATATATTTACTTTAAGATATTGTGGCGCTGAGGCCGGTTGCTCCTTGTTATAAACGTGTTCACTTTTATTATCTGCTATGGGGGAGGCGTCTAAGGGGAATAGTTTAGGGGAGGGGCCAGGTGCGCGGAAAAGTAAAAGCGCGTTCATCAATTCATAGTAGAAGGAAAGAGAAAAGGGAGCTGGAAAAGAGCTCATGGAGAAACAAAAAGATTAAAAAGCCTCCACGTTTTCTTGTGTTTGGGGAAGTGCCCCGGTATAGGGGGGATGACCGTAATCTCGAGGGAGAGGAAGTGCTAGAGGAGAGAGTTGCATTAATATGCACATTATCGCCCACCAACCCTTTTCGGCCACTTTTGTTGGATGAATGTGATAAAGAGCATTCCCTTAAAACTAAACCACAGTCTAAAAACCACATCTTTTATTGGCATGTCTCATTCTTTCAGTAAACATGTGCGCCTTGCGAGCACACCAATCACGGCCGTCCGCGATCCCGAGAGCCTCTGATGCGTTGACCCAGGGACCAAAACATCCAGCATGGAGCGCTAATGGCGGACGTTGACAGAAACGCTGTTAAGCAGTGCCGCTATACAGAGAGTAAAGTGGATGAAACTTTTCCTGTTTATTCTAAAGATTCAAGCTGCCAGTATAATCAGCCCCAAACTGTTAAATGCCCATTAAAGGGGGTTTTGTTAATGATCAGTGCAGCTCAGTTTGCAGACATGCTTGCCCAAAGGACTCACCAGCAAAGGCTAATAGTTATTATTTAAACACCCTCACTTATAATGTTCAACGACCAAGCTTGCTGCCATCCAAACCTAGGGGTGGTGTTAACAAGCACTCTGATCAGTCGTTGCCTAACAGCTTAGAACAGACACCAGACACCCTGCTCATGTTAAGCATGTATCCAACCACCCCCTCTGTCCCTCCCTGCTGGGTCTCAAGGCCCCCAGCCAAAGAAGCTGTCACCACTTGCTGTACATTTTCTGGGGAGGTAATAAAACCTGTAGCTGTCTGAAACTGGGGCGCTATAATGGCCGTTCTTCTTATGAAGCATTCCAGAAGAAGTTTGAGTTGGTGGCTGAGGTTAACGGTTGGGACGAAGTTGAGAGGGTGGGTCAGCTTGCAGCTGCTTTAGATGGTGACGTGCAACAGGTATTGTTGGATGTCCAAGGAAGTCAGGTATAGTTATAGTTCCCAGGCACTGCATCGGGCCTTGTTTCAGCGTTTTGGGGACACCACACCCCTGACGGCCCTACAGCAACAGTTTCAAAAGCACACCCGACAACCGAAGGAGCCTTTAGGTGTGTTTATGGCTGACCTGTGAAATTTAGCATAACGCAGCTATCCTACATTTAGCGAACACGTAAAAGACACATTGGTTCTAGATGCGTTCATCCAAGGATTGACTCCAGACTGCCTAAGACAGCATGTATGACTAGCTCAGCCATCTAGCCCTGATGAAGCCCTGGACCAAGCTCAAGTTATAGAGGGGATATTGAATGTACGGTCCAGTGGAGCTGTTGGCCATCCCAGGGTTTTTGCTGCATTCTCTGGTGGGCAGACTCAGTCACCAACTGTTAAGATGAATACACCCCAGAGGGAACTTGTGGTTTGCTGGCGCTGTGGAAAAGCAGGGCATCTACGCAGCCCTCGGGAAATGGACAGGGGCCGGAGTAGAGGGAGGTACTCGCAAGTCCTCAGTCACATTACGTATGCCTTCCAAGACTAGCCCCCCATGTCCAATCAACTGCTGAATCAACCTCATCCGTCCTGTCACCAATGTTACAGCCTGGAGAGACACCATTGTCTGGTTCAGCTGCAGGTCTTTCAACCGTTCCCCCCATCAGTGATGGAGGGGCCCATAGCCAGGATATTGTGAGCCTGGCCTCCATGCAGACAGCACAAGCTGTCTGTGAGAGAAGTAGTCAAGACCTAGAGGGACCCCAGAAGCAGAAATTGTGGAGAGTGCTGGAATGCCATCATGCAGTTTTTGCCACCTCAGCCCATGATGTTGGCTAGACACAACTGGTACAACAGTGCATAATCCCATTCAGGCAGTTGAATGAGGTGACCACTTAAGACTTCTACCCCCTTCTGTGAGTTGACAAGTCATTGGATAAAATTGCTGGTTTAAAGTGGTTTTCATCGCTAGACCTACAGAGTGGTTATTGGAAGGTTGGCAAGTGCAGATGCAAGACCGAAGACCGCATTTACGATGGGGATGGGCCTTTGTCAATTTAGAACTATGCCCTTTGTCTTTGTAACGCTCCAGCGACCGTTGAGCAATTAATGGAGCAGGTGCTCCAGGGAATTACGAGAGAGTCATGCATGGTCTATTTCTCTCCTAGGACGGGGAAAAGGGGAGCGGGTCATAGTCTATTACAGTCGGGCTTTCAACAGAGCGGAGCATAATTACTGCGTAACCCGACGAGAACTTTTAGCAGTGGTGGAGGCAGTTAGCCACTTCAGGCATTTCCAGGAGCCAGAGGGACAAGTGGCTTGGTGGATAGAACTTCTGCAGGAGTTTCAATTCACCAACTAGCATTGGAAGGGGGAAAGTCATCAGAATGCGGACGGGTTGTCAAGATGCATCTGTAGAGACACTTGCCCACAGTGTGAGTGGCTAACTGGATATATGGGGCAGGGACAAGCTGACGAGAGCCCTGAAATGCAGGTGGAGGCATCTTGTTGTGCAGTGCTGCCTGATTCCAATGTAGCATGGGCCGATGAACAGCGTAAGGACCCCGAACTCCAGGTAGTCATTAACTGGGTGGAAACAGGGCGGAGATTGGCATGGGAAGAGGTTGCAGCTTTCGGACCAGTGGTGAGGGGGCTCCATGAGAGATGGCCTGGCATTAAATATGGGAGTGTTGCAGAGGGGATTCGTAGAACCTGCAATTGGCATAACCAAGTTGCAGACAGTGGTGCCCAAGTCTTGCCATCACTTGGTTTTGGAGGCAATGCATGGACAGCCGGGGGTAGGACATTTTGGGATGAACAAAACATTGAAAAGGGTGCAGCAACTGTCCCACTGTACTACGGTCGTCGATGTGATGCCTGCACTGCCAAAAAAGGGCCAACAGGCCAGTCTCATGCCCCACTGTAACAATGTCTAGTCGGCTGTCCCATGGATCCTGTGGCTGTAGATGTGTTAGGACCATTTCCCCGGACCCCTAGAGGAAATCGGTTTGTGGTGGTTGCCATGGACTATTTTACAAAATAACCGGAGGCCTATGCTGTTCCCAATTAGAAGGCCGGGAAAGTGGCAGAGGTACTGGTGGAAGGCATGTTTGCTCGCTTTGGAGTCCCCACTGAAGTCCACAGCGATCAAGGAAGGAACTTCAAGCCCCAACTGTTCTCTGATTTCTGTCGACAGTTAGGTATCAACTCCTTTGCACCCCCATATAATAATAATAATAATAATAATAATAATAATAATAATAATAATAATAATAATAAATTTATAGTTTCACTATAACTTCATATATTTACTTTAAGATATTGTGGTGTTGAGGCCGGTTGCTCCTCATTATAAATGTGTTCACTTATTATCTGCTATTGGGGGAGGCATCTGGGGGGAATAGTTTAGGGGAGGCGCCAGGTGCACAGAAAAGTAAGAGCATGTTCGTCAATTCAGAGTGGAAGGAAAGAGAAAAGGGAGCTGAAAAGAGCGCACAGAGAAACAGAAAGATTAAAAAGCCTCCGCGTTTTCTTGTGTTTTGGCAAGTTAGGACGCCTCCTAATAGGTTTAGGTTGGCTGCTTGTTGAACCGGATCTCCATCTCCTGCCTATTTATTCTGGGAAGTTGCACGACGCTACAATATATTTAACGTGAGTTTTCATGGTCATTCACAGGCAGTTTAATTTTCCTTCTTCCTATAGATGCATACCATATGCTTGTCAAAATGATGATTTGTCAGTTTCAGTTAGTCTCACCCACAATTTTACGATGTAAGGACAAGTAAAATACGCACGTTTGAAAATAGTGCTGAATTTGAAAATAGTGAAACCAGACCACGGGGTGATGGACTTATAGATTGGAAACTTCTGTGCGTATTTAAAGCATCATATTAGCTGCTAAATAGATGCGCCCTTTGTAGAAAGAAACACATAAATGTGCTAGGTATTCTGTTCTCCACAACAAATTGCATATTTGCAGCCACGCACATTTTCTTCACCTTTGAACGTGAACTGAAAAAGGCAGTTGATTATGAGATCATCTGCGAAGCTCTGTCTTCTCAGACTAGAGTAATGCTTTACAATAAACTTCAGTTAACGTTAGGCAATGCATTAAAAATAAAATAAAATTAACAATGATACATACATTTGTTACAGTATTAATTATTCTTTGTTAGCCCAGGTATGAATGTTAACAGACAACTTTTAATTTTAATAATGTATTAGTAAATGTTGAAATTAAAATTAATGTTAATCAGTGCTTTAGAAGTGTTGAATATTGCATTGAATATTTATACTGTTTTTTCTATTGGCCATTTTCATATGCAGTTTTCATACGCTACACCTTGCCCATCCGCTTTTATGTTGTCCACCTCATCACACTACTGCGCAGACTCTGGCTCCAAACAAATCTCTACTGCACAGACTCAGGCTCAAAATGACAGCGGCCATACTGAGATGCTTTGGCTTCACTTTTATATAGTGGAAAGAAGGGGAGATGCGTTGTCCATCTTTATTTACAGTCTATGGTTGCGGCCCACTTGTGGGTCACAGAGTGGGACAAGGTGGGCTGCACAAAGTCACTTGGCTGCAGCTAAATTTGCATTTCAATGACACACACACACACACACACACACACACACAAACACACAAACACACACTCGCACACAGTTCAGTATAGGGCTGCATGATAAACCAACATTACTTACTAATGGCGATATTGCTTAGTGCGATTTTAGAATCGCAAAGGCCGCAATTTAAAACATGTGCTGTGTGTTTTGAAGCGTGGATGCGCGAGTTGTAATAAAGCGATGGTTCATTAATAAAAAGCTCGGTCCATATTGTTAATGAGAAAAAACTTTCTCACTTTCCTGATCTGTATTCTGTATGAGATTGCATACACCAGAAAATCAAATGTTACAATAAAATGTTACATTTCTATCGTCTGTTTGAACTCGGCGCTGTATATTTCTGAGAGATATAAAAAGTTGTTGTTTTTGTTCCTTCATATGTATTTGGCTGCCAATAAGGAAAAAGCATTTCACATGATTGTGGTGAACAGGGCACAAACACGGGGTTAATTGTAACACTACATGATTTAAACATTTCCACACACTAGCATTACAAAATTTCCTATTATTTCCTTGCCATATCATCACTATATAAAAGTTCAAAAATCTTTTGAAGATATCGCTGAACATTTATTTAACCACTGCAAAAGTAATTTTTGGCTGAAGTAAATTTGTCATCTCTGTTGTAAGTGTTTATTTAAAATGAGACACATCTGTTTATTATTTTTACAGTTATTTTACAATTAATTTAATCTCCAAACTTTTTTTGATAGTTCTGCTTCACTTCTTATGCTTTGCTAAAAAAAAAGTGTTGAGTTGTGCTCCGCTCTCCCCTACACACACAGAAGGAGAATGCATTTTCTGCGCTGAACACCGAGATGAGTTTAACAGCACTCGCAGCGCGGATACCAGTTCATATTCGCACTGAAGTGAGTGTGTTTCCATTTTATTGACATATTTCATAGACTCATTAACGTCTGTAAATGAACAAATTAAAATGTAAATGTTATTAGTAGTGAAATTTGACATTTGTACTATAAAATTAAATGGTTATTTTCTATTATCTAAAGTGATCTGTTAAAATAAAGAATATCATTTCAATCAGTCCCCACTGACCTATGAAAGGAATGGTGGCCAGGAAGTCCTGCTCCACAAGCGAGGGTGGTATGACACCATTAGTCTGGTGCAAGGAGTCTTCTGACCTTGAGGGAACAGCTGTGGCTGAAAGGGGTTCTTGTGTATCCTCAGGTAGAGCATAGTTGGGGTGTAGCACCCCATTTCTGCCTGGGGGGGGCTTTTTTCGAAGCACTACCTCCTGACTCTTAGCTTGAACAGTCTCTTTACCAAACCCACAAACCACTGAGCCTGCTGTATCTGAGTCTTTAAGCACTGATTCGGGGGTAGTGGTGGAGGACATACTCTGCAGTTGGTCAGTTTGTGGGGTGCAGCTGAGGTGAAGTCTGGTGTTGGAAGAGTCACTGAAGGAGTGAGACTGTTGCATAAGTTGGCTAAGCTTTTGGCAGCCGGAGGGGCTGTAGCTGCAGCAGCCCACCTTTTGCTCATTTATAACTTGTGCAGGTAAACATTTGATCTGAATAGCTGGCTGCTGGGCTTGGCTTACTCCACAATCTGAGGGTGGAACTGTTGTGGAAATTACCTCATGATGAGAAAGACTGGGGCACTCCTCAGCCCTGGTTGGCTGATTGCTTTGATGAGGCCATGCTGTTCTTTTGTAATGGGGCAGAATCAGAACAGATGCTTTTTCTAAAGTCTCTAGCGAACAGGTGTAACTCTGCTTATAGGAAGCATATGCAGCCAGCAGGTTCTCTGAACAGGAATGGCTGGAGGTTTGATCCCACCTACATAGCTTCCTCAGGGAGTGGTTGGCCCCTATCGTTGCACTGTAGTGGTGAAGAAAGGTGTCCTGAGAGGGACTGTGTGGCCACCCACCGTAAGACCTTCCCAGTGCCAGTCCCAGCTCACACAGCTGGTCATGGGATATGCTACGGTGCTGATGGGACATTCCAAGGCCTGGTCGTTCCGCTTGGCTGTAGTACCAATTCGACAGAGCCTGGTGACACAGTTCACTACGAGCTTGGGGAAGACTGCCTTTCCTAGGATAGGAAAGTGAAGCGGAGGCAATAGCTGCATTGTGGTTAGCAAAGTGGAAGTCCAGCGGGTTCATTATCCCTGCTGAGGATGAGGAGTGGAGGCAGTGTTGAGTCAGGTGGTGATGGGCACGTTGAGACCCAACAATGATCCCAGAGCTATCCAGAGTGGGGTTGGGTTTACAGTTAAGGCTGTCAGGAAGACTGTGGTTCTGGGAGGTAGAGGTGGGTTTGCTGCTTGGATAACAGACTGGAGGAGGTTCAGGAAGGTTTTGGGCTTCTCCAGTGTATGGCTCATTCCCTCTCAGATAGGCATCTTGAGAATATGCCTGTAAGAGATGTAGAAAGAAAACAATTTTACTGTTAATGAGGAAGTACCTAAGAATGAAAGGCAAGTAGACAAAATCATGGAGTAATAGAAATAAGACAGGTTCAGGCAACCACAGAAACTGTGGGTAATGTAACATCAAATGAATTACAATTAATTTTGTTATTTCATAAATTTTAAAGGGATAGTTGATCCCAAAAAGAAGATTCTGTCATTAATTACTCACCCTCATGTCGTTCCAAACCCATAAAACTTTTGTTCATCTTCGGAACACAAAAGAAATTTTTGATGAAATCTGAGAGCTTTCTGACCCTGTATAGACAGCACCACAACTACCACGTTCAAGGCCCAGAAAGGTAGTAAGGACGTTGTTAAAATAATCCATGTGACATCTGTGGTTCAAATGTAATTTTATGAAGCTACGAAAATTTTGTGCTAAAAGAAAATGAAAATAATGACTTTATTCAACGATTTCTTCTCTTCCGTGTCAGTCTTTGACACACGTTCACGAGAATACCACAATGCATGTGTGCATTCCTCTGCTTATAAACCAGGTGCAGCACATCCAGGTTGTACATTAGAATGCCAGCTTCTGTGTCAGCATCACCACATGCATGTGTTGTGGTACTCTCGTGAATGACACGGAAGAGAAGAAATTGTTGAATGGTATTTATTTATTTATTTTTGCACATGAAAAACATTCTCATAGCTTTATAAAATTAAGGTTGAACCACAGTTCAGTCATGACAACTATCGGAGTCATAATTTCATCCAGCATTTATTGACATGGGCATGAAATATACATAAGTTTGATTTTGGCAGACAAGATCTACTATGCTGCTGCTGCTGAGCAAATACAATAATTAGTTAAAAATAACGAAGGATGACTGCTGAAAGAGATGTAGAACCTCCTAGCAGCTCTCTACATGTAGCACTGGGGAGGAGGAGGGGTAACATAAGCTTTCATAATCATGCAACGAACCGAAAACAGGCTAGAAAACAATACATATGCTTGTGTGAATTAGGAAGTACTCCTGATTGGCTGGTGCCAGTTAGAGTTTCATGCCTGAACTATGTATATCTTACATGGACTATTTTAACGATGTTCTTACTACCTTTCTGGGCCTTCAACATGGTAGTTGCACTGCTGTCTATGCAGGGTCAGAAAGCTCTCAGATTTCATAAAAAAATATCCTAATTTGTGTTCCGAAGAAGAACGAATGCAAATGTAAAAATGTATATGCTTCACATCAATTCATTTGGGCTAATTTTTGATTAACCAGCGAAACAAATTTTGAAACTTCCAATCAAACTGGACAAATGTAGCACACAGCTGTTGTATGTGATGTTTTCAGGATAAATTTATCAATAACCAAACATTAATAATCAGTCTAAACGTTTTATCTTGATATTTCCCAGGGGGTAACCCACTTGATAAATGTTACAATTTTGGATTATAATTATAGACAGCAAAAGAAAAAAAAAGTTCTTATCGACTCATATTGTTATACTGAACACAGAATATTGCCTTATAATATATAATCAAACAAACAAAAATTACATATCAGCTTGCATTTGATTATTAATATTTCAATTTAAAATGCCTTATTAATAAATTACCTTTCATCACCTTTAAAAATACAAGCAAAATGGCAGTAACAATGTGCATTTACTTTAAAACTATTTCTCATGCTTTTCTTATGTCTTTTTTTCCCTAATAAAACAACAAATGGACCTATTACAGTATGGCTTATTAGAGTCACTTTTTCTACATTACAGCAGTTGATTATGTATAGTTGTATGTGGGTGTTAGGGAAAGAAAGAGCGTAGAAATAGAGGAAGAAAAAAGAAAGGTCATCTTACCAATTGTAACACGTCCTCATCTTTAGGCATGATGGACAACTCCAGTACATTCTCACTAAATACAAACAAATCCTGTTATGAAGTACAGATTCACTGTAGATATAAATATACTTGTAAATATAAGTAAAGCTCATTAATTAATATTTAAAATAGCCTCACCTATTCTGAATCAGCGCTATGACCTGAGAATAAGTTTTTCCCAGCACACTTTCTCCATTTACCTTCACCAGCCTGTCTCCTAAACACAAACACACACTTATAAAATGGAGTGTTCAACTCATTAATTATGATTGGTTGAGCCGAGTTTGAAGCCATTGTAAATTACTCACACAAACACCTGTGACCTCATTGCATCACTATTACAAACATTTTTCATACAAAATATCACTTTTTTAAAGTTAAAATAAATATTAAAATAAATGTTTTATGTAATCACCATTTTTTAAAAGCTATACTTTGTGAGTCCGTGGTTTACAGTGAATTTATAACAGCTTTCCATGCTGTGCTTAACAGACAAAAGACATTACACCTTTCAGATATGGGCACACCATTCTTCCCTACCTGTGCACAGGCCTGCCTGATGGGCTGGCCCTTTCTCTTTCACATTCTTCACAAAAATAGTGTCCACCGGCTCCAGACGAGACCTTTGACCTCCTGAGCAAGATCATACAACCACTATAAATGCACTTACAACTGAAATATTACAAAGAACAGTGCAGTATTTCAGGGATTAGATCCACTTACCTTTGCCATTGCCATTCTCTTCAACCTGCAAGATAAGAGGAAATGTCTGAAGTCAATTGAACCAGTGAAGCTTGTATTGTAACATGCCTTTTACACCACTAGGGGAAGTATAGGGAAGTATAGAGAAGTTCAGTAAAGTTGGCTGGTAGCTATTTAGTAGAATATTTCCTATTCAAAGCAACAGTGCATATAGTATAGTACAGTACATCTTTATGCAGTGGCTAAGGTGTTCTGAGTATTTTAGTGTGTTGCTATGGAGTCTGGTTTTTATTTTTATTTATTTATTTATTTTTTGCCAGTTTCAGTATCATAAAACATAAACATAAGTAACAGCACACTTCTCCACAATGCATTCATACTTTTAGCACAGATGGTGCAGGGGTTATTGCTGAAGTAATTCTTAGGATTAGTTATCTGAACAAACTATTATGCACTAGAGCAGGGGTGCCCAAACTTGGTCCTGGAGGGCCAGTGTCCTGCAGAGTTTAGCTCCAATTTTCCTCTACACACCTGCCAGGAAACTTCTGGTATGCCTAGTGAGAGCTTGATTGGTGTGTTTGATTAGAGTTGGTGCTAAACTCTGCAGGACCACTGCCCTCCAGGACCAAGTTTGGGCATCCCTGCACCAGATGGTAAAGCAGTGTTTCTCAACCCTGGTCCTGGGTGCTCCCCAGCACTGCCCATTTTGTATGTCTCTCTTATCTGACACACCCATTTCAAGTTCTGGGGTTTCTTTTAATGAGTTTAATCTGTGTTTTCCTTTGTTTTGCTTTGGTTTGAGTATATACTGGATTCCATTATGTTTGATTTGCCATCGTGAGTTAATTCAATTCAATTCAAATTTATTTGTATAGCGCTTTTCACGATACATATCGTTGCAAAGCAACTTTACACCAAATTAAAGTTTTTACAATATATTTAGTAGTAGTTAACTGATTAGCCCCACATGTCCCTTTTTTTCTTCCTCAGTTACCCTTTGCATTTAGTGTCCCCAGTTTGAGTTGCTCTTTGTCTGTTCTTGTAACTTAAAAAATTTAGGAGCACAGTCAAAATTTTAGGAGCACCTTCTAATCAATAATCAAAAAATCTGATCAAAAATTAGCCTTCCCATTACGAGGTGATATTTGACTCCTTAAAGTGAATTAAAGGGAAATTTTGTTTTTACCTTTGTAATGGCATTTTCTAACCTTATTAAAAGTATGTCATCTTTCATGTCAAATTTTTTGAAAATTATATTTTAAGCTTTTTAACATTTTTAATTAAAACAACAGAATAACAACAAGTAGAATAAGTTACCAATCAAATGAAATCAGTATTAACAAAACTAATTTGTACTACAGAGGTGGCACAGAAGAACACAAAAGTGGCTTGTAGGTGTATTTTTATGTTTAATGAGGCTTAGAGGTGGTATGCGTGCAATCAAATTCATAAATTCATGTTGAGATTAATGTTCCCCTTCAGTCATTCACTCTGACGTTACGTCGAGTGACGTATTTGGGATCGTGATTGAGCTCCCAAGTACGATCCCAAATACGTCACTCGACGTAATGTCTCTGTTCCCTCCTTTAGGGAATGAGGGTTACAGATGTAACCTAGATGTTTTAAATATAAAATTTTGAATATAGAAATATTACATGATTTAAATAACAGAAAAGGTACTTTAAAAATAAAACTAAAACTGCCAGTAGATGGTGGCAAGTCACTGATTTAATTACTGAATCATTCATTCATTTGATTCATTCTAACGGCTGATTCTTTATGAATGGGTAATTGATTCACTGACTCACTATAGCTGAATCTATAGATTCAACGCACTTTCATTAATAAACGAAACACCGCTGGGTTTGAATGGAGATGTGCAGCGGCTCAGTTGTGACTGTTCTGAAACTATTTTTGACGATGAAATAGAGTAAAATCAGGCAATAGTGTTATAGACAATGTAAGTCACTTAATATTAACTTCTTGTTTATTTAACTGTTGTATCAAATCAATATCGGGTCAGTCGCACTGGTGCTCCTAAATATTTTATCATAGTCGCACGCAGTAGTTTTCAGTCGCAAATACGAAGGAAATGGTCACACTGTAGAGCCCTGGTCCGTGACACGTTTTTTTTTTTTTTTTTCCAAAATGCAATAAATTAAGCAAAAACACTAAAAATGAGTGCCTCATCTTCTTAATCTTCTTACTTCATTTTTTCGTTTGTTTGTTGACCACAAAGTGCAAAGTTGATGAGGAAAACTAGGATGCCGGGTGTATTTAAAGCGCCGCCTTTACTGTTTATAATGTGTGAAATGGTGCACTGTGATTGGCTAAGCAGATGTATCGCATTCTGCAGAGAAGGGAGACTGGCATTTGTTGCGGTTTGGAAATATAGGGAGAAAACATGACAGAATAACATGGCGGATATTGCATTTTGCGTAAAATAAAAAAAATGTACTTTTCAATACCGACCAGATACAATACTGATTTGGCAGGAACTACATTTTTTTTTAAATGGTGTTTATCGCAGTTCGGAACCAAACTTTTTATTTATAGGCTAGATATGAACGATCATTCAAAGCATATCGTATATTTTATAACCAGTAAAATTAGACCGAAATTCTGGAATTTTCAGCAAACTGATGTGTAGCTCGGTGAAAGTTTATATGTGTCACGAATCTGGTCATTGTCCTGCTGTCCGCTCACCACCAGATGTCGCTCTCACCCCTTCATCACACTCTGACTGTTGCACCACACTCCGGACTGCATCTCCCATCCTCCACCGCACTGATTGCGTCAGCCCCCGTGACCAATCAGGCGTTCTATAAAAGCCCCGGTCCATCCCAGTGCACTTCACGGATTGTTGTATTGTTGTTATCCCCATCGTTAGCGTTTCCTAGTTTCTTGTGCCCTTTTCCTAGTTCCTGGTTTTTGATCTCTCAGCTGGTTTTCTCGTTTTCTTCTGCCTAGCCGCCTGCCTTGTGGATTATCGCTTGTTAAAGGATTATTCTTCTCGTCTTGCCTGTGTTTTACCTGTTGCTCCTGTTTGACCCTGCCTGCTCGACTATGTATCTGTTTCGTCCATATAATAAAAGCTCGCAAATGGATCCGCTCGCCTCTCGTCATTCACTCCCCGTTACAGAACAATCCGTCACAACAGGATCCAGCAGCTTTCACCCCGGACATTCATCTGATATGGATACGGACATAACTCTTTGCAGAATCAAACAGCGATCACACACACTCGAACAATATACCCTTGAGTTTATTTCCATTGCTAACCATTCCACTCTCCCGGACTATATAATAATTGAGATTTTTTGTGACGGCGTGAACCAGCCCCTCTGTACACAACTGAGATGCGAGGGCCCGCGCTCGTCACTGGGGGATTTTTTAAACTTTGCATTTTTGTGTGTGGGTTCGCCGTGCACCGTGGGGGTTGCGCAGAGGGAGCGCGACAACGCGGCAATGGCGACCGCGCGTCCCATTCGCAGATGGATGGTCATGCCGGAGCACGATGCTACAAACACGTTTGCCGCCTGGATCGCTCGTGAAATGGCGGCCGTGTCGGAGCGCGCTCGTGCAATGGCGGCGAGAACAGAGCTCCGTCACGTCACAGCTGCCATACAAGAGCCATTCAAAGGTACAGTTACATTTCCTGAGTCAAGTCAAGTTTCCAAGTCAAGTCAAATTGCAGCTGTGTTTCCTGAGTCAAGTCAAGTTTCCGAGTCAAGTCAAGTTGCAGCTGTGTTTCCTAAGTCAAGTCAAGTTTCCGAGTCCAGTCAAGTTGCAGCTGTATTTCCTGAGTCAAGTCAAGTCAATTTTACAAGTCAAGTCAAGGTACAGCTGCATTTCCCGAGTCAAGTCAAGTTTCCAAGTCAAGTCAAGCTACGGTCCTTGTTCCTGAGTCAAGTCAAGTTAGAGCTATCACTCCTATCTCAAGTCAAGGAACAGCCATCTTTCCTAAGCCAAGCACTGTCAAGATGGCTGCCACGCCAGAGCCACTGCACAAGATGGCTGCCACGCCAGAGCCACTGCACAAGATGGCTGCCACGCCGGAACCACTGCCCAAGACGGCTGCCACGCCAGAGCCACTGCACAAGATGGTCGCTGCCTCCAAGCCACTCCACAAGATGGCCGCCATTCCTGAACCTGTGGTCAGCACCCGGACGCCACCTGTGGTCATGATGGCTCACGTGCTGGACACACCCCTAATGACAGTATGGGCAGCTAAAGTGGCGCTCTTTCATGTCGCGGCGGCTACCCCTGAGTCAAGTCAAGACACAGCTGTCGTTCTCCACAGGTCAAGCCAAGTCACAGCCGTTCCCCACGAGTCAAGTCACGTTACGGCTGTTGTTCATGAGTCTAGTCCCGTTACAGCAGATTTCCATGAGCCAAGCCAGGCTACAGCAGATCCTCATGAGCCAAGTCAAGTTCCTGCTGTTATTCCAGAGCCAAGTCAAGCCTCAGCCGCTGCTCCAGAGTCAAGTCAGGCTACAGCTGTAGCTTCCAAGTGAAGTCAGGCTTCCAAGTAAAGTCAGGCTTCCAAGTCCAGTCAGGCTTCCAAGTCCAGTCAAGCTTCCAAGTCCAGCAAGGTCAAGGCGGTCGTTCCTGAGTCAAGCAACGTCATAGCCGTGGTTCCTGAGTCAAGCAAGGTAACAGCCGTGGTTCCTGAGTCAAGTGAAGTCAATGATCTTCACAAGCCAGTTCAAGTCACCGCTGGTCTTCACGTGTCAGATCAAGTCACTGCTGATCTCCATGAGCCAAGTCAAGTCACCGCTAATCTCCATGAGTCAAAGCAGTTCACTACTGATCTTCACGAATCGAGTCAAGTCACAGCCAATCTCAAGGAACCAAGTCAAACCACAGCTGATCTTCATGAGCCAAATGAAGTTATGATTGCAGTTCCAGAGCCCCGTCACCTTTCGTCTATCTGTCCAGAACCTCACCACGCCCCGCCTGATGGCCCAGAGTCCAGTCACGTCTCGCCTGATGACCCAGAGTCAAGTCACGTCTCGCCTGACGGCCCAGAGTCAGGTCACGTCCCGCCTGACGGTCCAAGTCACGTCCTCCCTGATGGCCCAGAGCCAAGTCACGTCTCGTCTGTCCGCCCAGAGCCAAGTCACGTCTCGTCTGTCCGCCCAGAGCCAAGTCACGTCTCGTCTGTCCGCCCAGAGCCAAGTCACGTCTCGTCTGACCTGCCAGAGCCTCGTCATGTCTCATCTATTTGTCCAGAGCCAAGTCACGTCTCGTCTGACCTTCCAGAGCCGTGCCATGCCTCGTCTGACATCCCAAAATCACAGCCTATCAGGATGGCCGGCGTGCTGAACCCACCACTAGCATCAGTGAGAGCAGCGAACATCCCAATGGCGTCAATACCTTCTAGACCCACCTTTAAAGAGGTCCTGCCACCCGCCACTGCTCTTCCCGTAATGGTGGTTGCCATTTGGTGTGTGTGGTCTGCACACTGTGCTCCTGAGGTCACATCTGTTCACAAGTCAGCTCCTGAGGTCACGTCTGTTCATAAGTCTGCCCCTGAGCTCCCGTCTGGTCTCAAGTCTGTTCCAGAGGTCCCGTCTGGTCTCAAGTCTGCTCCAGAGGTCCCGTCTGATCTCAAGTCTGCTCCAGAGGCCTTCCCCGTCGGAGAAGCTGCGCCAATGCCTCCAGAGGTGTCAGCGCCAGCTGTAGAACCTCTTATGGAGGGGGCGTTACCATTTAAACTTTCTGCTTCTCCCTTTATTCTATCTGGCTCCTCTGTCTCTGCTTTCCCCAGGTTCCAGACCGTGACGCGGGTTCCTGTTCCGCCCCGGAGGGCTGCACCACCTCCTGTTCCGCCCCGGAGGGCTGCTCCACCTCCTGTTCCGCCCTGGAGGACTGCTGCACCTTCTCCCCCTATTCTGTCTACCTCCTCTGTTCCTGCTTTCCCCAGGTCCCAGACCGAGATGCGGATTCCTGTTCCGCCCCGGAGGGCTGCAGCGCCTCCTGCTCCGCCTCCTGTTCCGCCCTGGAGGGCTGCTCCACCTCTTGCTCCGCCCCGGAGGGCTCCTGCTCCTTCTGCTCCGCCCTGGAGGGCTCCTGCACCTTCTGCTCCGCCTCCGCCCTGGAGGGCTCCTGCTCCGCCTCCGGCCCCGCCCTGGAGGGTACCTGCTCGGTCTGTCCTGCCACAATCACTGGGCTCTCCACATGGACCTGGCCCTCCAGCCCTCGCCCTGTCTCGCTCCCGCCCCACCGCTTCCCTGGACTGTTGTTTCCTTCGAGCGTCTGGAAGCCGCTCCTTGGGGGGGGGCTATGTCACGAATCTGGTCGTTGTCCTGCTGTCCGCTGACCACCAGATGTCGCTCTCACCCCTTCATCACACTCTGACTGTTGCACCACACTCCGGACTGCATCTCCCATCCTCCACCGCACTGATTGCGTCACCCGGTCCTTCCCAGTGCACTTCACGGATTATTGTATTGTTGTTATCCCCATCGTTAGCGTTTCCTAGTTTCTTGTGCCCTGTTCCTAGTTCCTGGTTTTTGATCTCTCGCCTGGTTTTCTCGTTTTCTTCTGCCTAGCCGCCTGCCTTGTGGATTATCGCTTGTTAAAGGATTATTCTTCTCGTCTTGCCTGCGTTTTACCTGTTGCTCCTGTTTGACCCTGCCTGCTCGACTATGTATCTGTCTCGTCCATATAATAAAAGCTCGCAAATGGATCCGCTCGCCTCTCGTCATTCACTCCCCGTTACAATAGAATGATAGTCAACTAATAGGATGCTGCATTTTCTTTCTTACATTAAAGCACTTGAATACGACAAGCTCGTAATCACGACTTCATAAGTGGGAAATAGGAATAACATGTGAAGGCAGCACAAGCCTAAAAAAATGTATATATTTACTTGAGAAGCAAAACTATGCAAAATAAAAGCCCATTGGACAATTTCTTAAGGTTTTTTTGTTTTCTTTTCTTTTTTCTGTGAAGGTTATGTTGAGGTTAAAAAAACAACAACAGATATTGTCTAAAAACAAGTCTTAATATTTTATGCAATTTTGGACATTGTTATTGCAAAACATTGACTACATTTATTTATTTACTTATTTATTTATTTATTGCATATACTCTAGCTCAATAGTCATTGTCACAATGAACTGTCATTATATGAAAAAGAGCTCTATGACAATTCTTTAGAAATGCTCCTGTGAAAAAAATAACAGAATACAGGCTTTTTCACATTTTTAAAATTAATTAATTAATTTATTTTATTTTTGAAATTATTATTATTTGTTACCTTCAAGTTAGTGTGGAGGGAAGACTCCGGTGGATAGACTATGAAGTGCCGTAATGTGAAACCAAAGCCCTGAGACTTCTTCTCCAGCACCACTGTGCGGGGACCCTTCCAGGCCATGGCCTTGCCTGACACACGTTGAGTGTTCTGATTGGATGACAGTCCTCCATCTTTGTGCCGTTTAGCCTATCACAAACCAAAATAACATGATAAGAAAGTAATATAAACATCTACAAAGCAACTTCTTAGAAAGTTATGACATGTCTCATTTTTTTTTTTGCCTGCTAGATGAAGTCTAACATGATCCCACTTTCCATAAACACTTACTAACAAAAGAAATAGTGGGGACAGACAAAGGTATTTTTTGGAAAACTGCACCCACTTTGAGGGTACAATCCCTTTAAACAGTGATATGATGAATGCCTGTGGATTCAATGTCTATTCTGAAGATACAAAAAATAAACCCCCACATGGGGAAGTTAAACATATGAATACAGGTCAACGTTATCATTCACTTCTTAATGTGTGTACTGTTAAACATTTAAAAAGTTCAGTCAGATTTATTGACTTTATATAGTTTTAGGTGACTAGTCAATGGAGCCCTATTAAAAGAAATTTTACTTTCCATTCCTGTGGCTCCATTCCATGGCACCTCACCCTAGCATTCCATTATTGAACACACCAGGCTGCAGTGCCGGAAAACAACAACAGGAAGTGGAAACTCTGAGGCAGGAAGTACGGTACCTCCCTTAATACCCACATACAATCTAAAAGTAACGTTTCTATGTGTATGAAATAGTATGGAAAAGTATTTGTTTACAGCTATTAGCCCAATTCTTTTCTAAAATATAACATTAAAATTGTGTTTTTGAGTGTTTTTCATGGAAGTGTGAAGCATATCTAAAATAATCCTATATTTTCAGCTAAACAAAATTATGAATATTTCTATTCAGGTGTCATCACTGCCTTGTTTTGTAGATTTTTACACTACATCTCAATTTGCATTCCATTTACCCTAAATAGCATTCAAAATTAGAATTTCTGTGTCCCAAATTGTAGTATGTTGAAATGAGTGTCTCCACAATAAAATCGCTTGCAAAATAAAAAGTTTTGTGTTTACATAAAATATGTGTGTGTACTGTGTATATTAATTATGTATATATAAAAACACCAGTAACTAATTACTAATTACAAAGTGGAAAGCAACTAATTACAAAATACTTTCGTACTTTCATTTCAAATACTTGATCGCATGCAACGTTGTTGCAAGGAACATTTTGAAAGTTAACTCAATTTGATATTACAGTGATTCGCCAAAGACCACAATGGGTGGCTTTTCTCCAGAAAAGAGGAAAAAGTGCTGGAAGGAAGACTGGAAAGACCAAACAGACTGTACATGCTAAAATGGCTAGTAAAATTTGCAGCAGGTCACAGCTGACCGGAACTTCTGTAAAAGTCTTTTCTAGTGACTTGATTATAGACAGTTTATGTGATAATGATCCAGAAGAATTTATGCTGATAGAGGAGTATTTTCCATGTCTCCCTGAAACTCCCTGTAAATTGCCAGCCCCAAACAACGCAGTATTGTGCATAAAGATACAACATTCATCCTCTCACAGATCTCAGACCTTTACAAACAAAAGGCTAAAGAAGACTTTATAAAGTCTCAAAGAAAACAGCTTGAAGACGGCGAAAAGTTCTCTGCATATTTTTTTTATTTTTTTTTTAGACTTGATAGGTGTCACGGTTGTGTGTGGAAGGAGACATAGGAAAACAAAATATAGCAAAAAGTCTTTAATAAACTCCACAAAGGGTACATCCAAACAGGAACAGCAGGGAAACACACACCAACATAACTTTAAGATTGGACAACAACCACTGAACAGAATACAACTTACAAAGGGGTGCTAATGATACAAGGACAGGTGAGAGTGATTAGCTAATAAAGACTTAACAAGGACAGGAACAGGAAAAACCATATATGGGCACAAGAGGGAGAAACCAACAAAACAGTCCACAGGGGTGTGACAATAGGCAAGCTGAAAATAATAATATTGAAAAATTGAGAATGAACAGTAATATTGTGGAGGACCTTAAAACTATTGCAGATTTTTGTTCTGAGTTTTATAGGTATTTTGCTTGTAATTTTTTGTCAACAATCGAGTTCATAATCTTGAAACATAATGCTTTCTACAAAAAAAGGCACATTTTTAATAACATACGTCTGGTTTTAGACATTATAGATTCTTCTATATAGACCTTTTTCCTAATGATAATTTTATTCTCTTCTTAGACTTTTATAAAGCCTTTGATTCCCTGGAACATGAATTTTTGTAGCAGACTCTTTGCAAGGTGGGATTTGGTGACTTTTTTATCTTTTTCTTTTTTTTTTTTTTGCAAATCTATTAAAATGCTTTATACTAATTGTGATAGCTCTATCAACTCAGCAGCGGTACCTCTTCTAGATTTAGGGATGCCCAATCTCCCCGTATTTGTTTCTAGCTACCAAACTTCTACATTTGCATATTAGAGAAAGTCTTTTAAAACTCTTAAGCCCTTTTCTAAAGCCTCAGGTCTTCACCTTAACATTAACAAATGTGAGCTACTTCCAGTTGGTAATTGTTTGGAATCCTTTTTGTAACATTTTGTAACATTTGTAACATTCATGTAAGAAAGAGTGTTACTTATTTGGGAGTTAAAATAAATCAAAGACAATAAAACTAGATGCCCCTCCAATTTTCTTCCGATTATTGCAAAGACACGTAAAGTGTTAAATCACTGGTTGAAAAGAGATTTATCACATAAAGGCACAGTTCTGCTCACTAAAGCAGAAGGCATTTCTTAATTATTGTATGCTGCTCAATCGATTCATGTTGACAAACACACATGTAAATTAATTGACAGCATGTTGACAAAATTTCTGTGGAAAAACAAAATTCATTATATTAAGAAATTATTAATACTAATTTACTAATTTACTAATACTAATAAAGTAATACTGAATTCATATGATAAAGGTGGTCTGAATTTTATTGACTTTATTGACTCTCTAAACAGTAAATTTAAAATAAATTGGCTAAGACAGTACTTTCAAAATCCTTCACCTGTTTGGAATATAATTCCTTGGTTTATTTTCTTTTAATGTGTAATTACAAAATATAAAAACTTCCAATCAAACTTTCCAAATTTTACTAACAAGTACTACCTGGAGTCTTATTTATAAACACAACTTATCTGGAATAATGGCAATATTTTGTATAGAAATAAGTTCTTATTTTTTCACAATTGGTTTAGTAACGGGTTGATATTAGTGAGTCAGTTATTTAATAATGAAGGGACTTTATGTACATTGGAAGACTCAATGCAAGATACAAAATACCTATTACAATAAAAGAAGTCAAGGTGCTTATTAGGGCCATATATATATAAACCCAACCCTAAACATACCCAGTAGTGTTACCAAATTAATGACGCCATGCTATTTAACTTCCTCATGCAGATTTGAGCTGTTTTTTTAAACCATAGTTTCACAGGGTTCGTACCGGAGCTCTTCATCGCTCAAGTGCAACGCCGTATCGCGTGAACTACTGAGCAAACCTACTAAATTAGAAAAATCATGTATATGAAGCTGTACAGTATATGTGACGACAGTGTTCAAAAGTATCAGTTTTCAAATCGCACATGATGTTAAAATTGTTTTAAAGTCATAACATAATATTCTGGAAGTAACTGTGTGAAAATTATGCTTCATTAATTAAAACTCTGTACCTGTAAATCATACTTTGTGTGAAAATGAATAAAAATTGTCGGAGTTGTACTGCCTCTAGTGTTCAATTTAACTGGAACTGCAGTGATTCGTACATACAGGGACATTTTTTTCAGTTTTGCAGAAACGTATATACTGTGGAGGCACATATTTCCAATAAGTTTATGTTGCATAATTGTTATATATTTCACCACTATTCCACAGTCAGGCCAGTGTGAGCCAGGGCTATCAGTGAGCTAGTAGCTTCGGACCTGAAGCTGCAAGGCCAAAGTCAAGCTTCCATTGTCGGGCCAGTAGCCCTGCACCACTCACTCTAAATTTTTTACTCTAATAGGGTCATGACATGGATTTTTAAAATTATTTTAACATGTTCCTTGAGGTTTAAAAAAAAAAAAAAAAAAAAAAAAAAAAACCCACAAAACACAAAAAAACTAAAGGCTTAAAATAAATAAATAAATAAATACGTGGAAAATGTATATATTATATTATTTATTATTTAATTTTCATTCTGACCCTCTGTCTAAAACTAGGGGCGGGTCTTTTAAGGCTTGTCAGGAATCGGCCACTGGCTATAGGTTAGACCACACTTTTAAAATACTGAACGAAAACTAAAATAGTGCTTGACTATCAAAAAAAGTACTGAACCATACTTTGTAAATGAATATTAATTATATATTGATAATTCAATTTTGTTCATATTAACTAATGTTAACAGATTCAACAAATGTATTAGTAAATGTTGAAATTAACACACTCTAACAAGGAACAATACTTCTACAGCTTTTGATAATGTTACAAACAGACTCTTACTGTAAAATGTTACTATTTCATATTAACAATCATGCTTAAAGATGGCCATCTTTAAAAATAAAGGCCTACACAAAGGCCATAGCAGCTGTGATTTACATGTTGTATGCATACTCTCACACTTTATTTGCTTCTATTTTAGAGCACTTGAAGTTCTGTGTTTAAAAAAGCAGAGCAAAACAGAAAGAGAAAGTACAGTCTACTGTATATTATAGCTCTCTATATGAAGCATATAGACTTTATTAGAACCACAGAAAGACAATGTTTCACTGAAAAATGCACGATACACAATCATCCAGCCTTGGGTGAAGACATTATAATGTAATTTAAAGGAAAACTATGTGAATTGCGCTCTGTGGCGATGAATCAAACATCAAATAAGGCAAAATGACAGCGAACAAAAAATATTAAATCAGTAATCGGTTGCCATGTTCAACACATCAGCATCTCAGAGATCTCAAATCAGTTAATTAGCAGAAGTTATTACTCCACCACATGCATGTGATGTCATTAACAAAGGCCCTATGTTGTTGAACTAATGTGGTTCAAACGACGAGGTGAGACTGTGTTCAGAAAACAGTTGTGACTATCTAGTTTGTTTCCACAACAATACATCATACTTTGTATGGGGAATGCACCTCAAGATTGGAGGCATGTAACGAAGCACACTTGAGCATTCTCACTGCCGCAAAGTGAAGAAAGAGATGTTGAGAAGAAAGTTGCTCTTTTGTTAGTTTTAGGTTGTGGCATTAACTAACCAAAATCCAACGTCGAGCCAGCGTCTCAAGCCAGCGTCATATTGATGTCAAATACTAACATTTAGTTGTCAGGTATGGCTACCAAACCCAACGTCTCCTAGACGTCATAATTGTAACGTCCACACAACGTCAAAGTCTGACATCGTTAGATGTTGATCTTTCATTAGTTTTAGGTTGTGGCATTTACTAATACTGACATTTAGTCATAAGGAACACTGTAACAAAAAATAATTTTATGGTATATAACTGTACATATTTAAAGTATTTTTCTGTCATTTTAAATTATAAGCTAAATTCTGTAAAATACAAACAACAACTAAAAATTTACCACTTTGACTGTTATTTTAAGTAGGCTATTATATCATTAATGACAAGATATATTAATTCTCATTTTTAACACAGGAAAATGGCTATATTAATTATACAGTATTTTTGTTTGTTTGTTTGTTTTTGTTTTCTTAATTATTAATGTAATTTAATGTAAGCTTACACAGTAATTAAATATGTAACTCATTATATTAAAAGTTTATGTCCATACTATCTATTTTGCATTTTTCTTTGTAATTTTAAAGTACATCATTAGTTTTATATTTAGGTGTTTTTACATTCAAACACTGCAAATCTAAACACAAACATAGCTGACTTATTTAATCACACCAAATAATGCACAGTCTGTTTTTAAAGAGTAAATCTGCACTACTCTCCAGGTTGAAACTTTCAGGCCTCTGTCCACACACCAGTTGATCCAAATTGCTTTGCAAAGGAAATTGTGAACAGAGAAAAGTATGCATAATCCTTACAAGCTCATACTCTCCAAAAAAACACACACTGACTTTCACAAACACATGGCATACAGCCATCGTAAAGTATTGGTACATGTTATCTGATCAGAATATGCATTTGTTATTTGTATGAGAGAAACCCTATCCCTACTGAGAAATTTGAAACTAGAAAAAACAGAGCATGGTGAAAAAGGGTCTGAAAGGACTGGAATGCATACCAGCATGCAATGTGTAGAAAATACACATTCAAATGTAGAAAATTTAGAATCCTCAGTTTGTCAAATGTTCATGTCTGCTCATGTCGCTGTGAGGTGACAGCTTAACTGAGTCATCTTGCTGCTGCAAGCAATACAGCATTGAAATGAATGACAGTACATTCATTATCAAAGACCTCAATTATTGTTGAAGTAGTAGCATTTCAGCATTTACAGTTTACATTTTCCCATTCCATGAACGCTGTAACGGCATTACCACTGCAGTCAACATGCAAGCTGTAGACAAATGTAACTTGTATGAAATTATGGCAGTGTTTGCTGCAATTAAGGCTGTGTTACTGTGGACAAAAGAATATAGTAGTCAACATCTGAAGTGGATCAAAACCTTTCAACAAAGTTGTCCAAAACAACCAAAACAATACCCATTCTTCTTTTAGGACAACTTTGATGAACTTTTTTGACCCACTTCGAATGTTACTGTAAACCTAAACCAACAGGTGGTGTAACACTGCAATACAGCAAAGGGTCAGATACAGAAAATGCCACAGTTGCACAGCTGCATTTAGGCATAAGAGTGGTTATAAAGGAAATTGAGGCAAGGGATTTATTAAAGTTCAAATAGTAAATAGCATAGATGCACCAAACCCTGGTTGTAAGAAAATGTGAAAACGCCATTTGACCAATTAATTAAATATAACAGCCTAAAAAATAAAAAATCAACATACATATATATTTGCAATCTTTTGTTTAAAACAAGTAAATTTTCCTAAAGTTGCAACGCTATTTGATGTCTCTCTGTGTTGCTTTGGTCGTGATTGGTTAATCTAAATGTCATCCAGCAATCTGGCTAATGACAACTGTGCGCACCTTCTACCGATCGAATTTGAAGATACACATCAGTTCTGTAGCTGCTTGCTCGGTTTAAAGGAGAAGTCCACTTCCAAAACAAAGATTCACATATAATGTACTCACCCCCTTGTCATCCAAGATGTTCATGTCTTTCTTTCTTCAGTCGTAAAGAAATGATGTTTTTTGAGGAAAACATTTCAGCATTTTTCTCCATATAATGGACTGATATGGTGCCCCGATTTTGAACTTCCAAAATGCAGTTTAAATGCGGCTTCAAACGATCCCAAATGGGGTTGTAAATAATCCCAGCCGAGGAAGAAGGGTCTTATCTGGCGAAATGATCAGTTATTTTCATAAAAATAATACAATCTATATACTTTTTATTTTAAACGCTCGTTTTGTCCTACTCTACCTGGACTGTTTTTGTTCTGGTTCATGACAGTTAGGGTATGCTGAAAAACTCCCATCTCATGTTCTCCCTCAACTTCAAAATCATCCTGTATCGCTGTTTTACCTTTTTTGTTAAGGATGTTTGATCTTCTTTGCATGTTCACTTTGCAAAGACTGGGTCAGTACTTCTGCAGCAATGTAGGATGATTTTGAAATGATTTTTGAAGTTGAGGGAGAAAATACGATTGGAGTTTTTCAACATACCCTAACTGTCTTGAGTCAGAATACACAGAGTTCAGGGAGAGAAAGGCAAGAGGAGCGTTTGAGATTAAAAAGTATTTAAACTGTATTTTTTAAATGAAAATAACCAGTCGCTAGATAAGACCCTTCGTCCTCGGCTGGGATCGTTTACAACCACATTTGGGATCGCTTGAAGCTGCATTTAAACTGCCTTTTGGAAGTTCAAAATCGGGGCACCATACCAGTCCATTATATGGAGAAAAATACAGAAATGTTTTTCTCAAAAAACACAATTTCTTTACAACTGAAGAAAGAAAGACATGAACATCTTGGATCACAAGGGGGTGAGTACATTATACGTGAATCTTTGTTTTGGAAGTGGACTTCTCCTTTAACTGCAGTCCTGCTTCGCTCAGTGCACTAGTAATGGCTTTTACATGGATTATCACATATCTGACAGATAAATTCTTTTTTTCTTTTTGACCGATTTTGAGTTGGATGTCGACTGAAAACGAAAAAGCGCGAATATGAACACAGACACTTACCAATGGCCAATGGAGACATATTGCAAACGGCAGAAGGTACCTATATACCTTTTATAATTTTTCGAAGTTACTACTGTTACTGTTAAAGTGACATACTAATCGCAATAACAATCTGTTATCGTGTTTTGTTATGTTTTAATACTGTCGAGATAAGGCTGTGTGTAATGACGATGTCATGGTCATGATATAAAGTAGCTTGTTAGATTCTTTAAAATCATTTTTAGATCACGGAATGTAGTTAAATATATTCGCGTAGCACAGTACTACAAGTTATTGACGTTTTAATAAAGAAACGGGCATGAATGACAGAATAAATAGGCTGCCTTTTGCTAATCTTATTTTTATTAACAAAATTAAATGGTAAAAATAACTATATTGTGATCTTACTGTAAAATAAAATTTCTCACTGTGGAATATGAAAAACTGGCATGTTCACTCGTTTAACAGAGAGGACATGAAACCATCATTCTTGGACTCTGAAGAATGCAAATCATGCTTTTGGATCTACTGTGAAGTTTTTGTATAAAGCTGGTGAGTAGGCTAAATTTTTGTAACCCCATGTCTCTGTCAGTAAGTAAGTAGTTAATATTGTTTTATTAATCATGTTAATATTCATTTGTTTGTGCGTGTGTGTGTGTGTGTGTGTGTGTGTGTGTTTTCCCCCTAATGGTCCAGAGGTATTGGGATTGAAAATTTGCCACATAATCTCCCGTAAAAGTGAGCATTCATGTCATTCTAACATTAATACTTTAAATGATCATGTGTCGTTATAATGTGAAAATGTGAACAAGCAAAGCAGGCAAACTCTGCACCAAGGCACCACTCTGATTCAAACTTACTTCTTGAGTTTAGCTCACTCAGAATGAATACTCCCTCATCATTTTCTCACCCTCATGTCTTTTTTTAATCTTTTTTTGTGTTCCACAGAAGAAAGTCAGTTATATAGGTTGGAAAAGATATGGGTAGGTAAATGATGAGAGAATTTTCATCTTATCCACCTTATTCTAAATGTAAAAATGGGCATGGCCATTTGTAAGTTTTATTGGACTTGCTTCCGGTCTCATTTGCTTCCAGCTATTTTTAGCTGGTCAGAACCAATCGTTTTGCTGCTTGATATTTCAAATTGGTGCGTCTTACCATATTTTTTTAGTGTAATATCTTAGGGTGTGTTCACACTTATAGTTTGGTTTGTTTGGTTCATTTGGTCCGGAGCAAAAAGGAAAATAATGGTCAGTAATGGAAATAATGGAAAATTTGGTCCTAGTCCGCTTAGCGTTCACACCGGCATTTTTCACAGCGAACCTAAAGATACTGAATCTAAAGACATAGTGATACATTCATGACCTGATTGGTCAGGTTGAATTACTTATATTTTGATACAGAACTCACCGAACACCCCAAACATAAGGAAAAGGTGCGTTCAACTTAAAGCGGCGTTGCAGGTTTATAACATCAAAATACTTATTCACTGATTGGTCTGCTCAGCACCGCTTTAAAGGGATAGCACTGCTTTAAAGGGATTCACCCAAAAATGAAAATTTTATGTTTATCTGCTTACCCCCAGGGCATCCAAGAGGTAGGTGACTTTGTTTCTTCAGCAGAACACAAACAAAGATTTTTTACTCAAACCGTTGCAGCCTGTCAGTCATATAATGGCAGTCAATGGGATCCACAGCTTTGAGAGTCAAAAAAACATACAGACAAAACCAAATTAAAGCGTGCGGCTGGTGACGATACATTGAGGTCTAAAGACATGAAACAATTGGTCTGTGCAAGAAACTGAACAATATTTATATCATTTTTACCTGCATCGGAACTGTCTCTAAACATTTCATCGGAATGTCCAACTATATCAAGCACATTCACAATAGCCCGCGCGACGCATCAACAAGCTCTGGCATAGTAGTCGGTGAAAAGTCAACAATCAGGATAAGCACAAGTGATTACCATTTCGAGTACCCATCGTATCCACAATCTCTGTAAACACTGTGTAAATAATGAGTGGCAAATATGAGCAACAGATCGTATCCACGCATGCGTCAACTATGCCAGCATGTTGACGCTTCATGCGCCGGCTGTTGTGAACATGCTCAATACAGTTGGACATTGAAGAAACTACTGTTTTACTGAAGAAACAAAGTCACCTACATCTTGGATGCCCTGGGGGTAAGCTGATAAACATAAAATTTTCATTTTTGGGTGAACTATCCCTTTAAGTTGAATACACCTAATGTCGTCTGCTGGACTAAGCGCACTCACTGTTGTGTGTATATGATTTTATTTTCACCTCCTGCGAACTCACGAAGACCTCATAAAAGACACTTTACCTCCACGTTTGCCCTCTGCTCATTTTGTTTGGGAAACACAGCTTGTTTCCTTTGTGAAATCATGTCAGATAGCGTCGCATCTTGTCATTACTTCCTGTTTTTGGTTCGTTTAGAAGTATTTTGGCAATTGGCTTTTTTCTGGGTACAAAATTTGTTTACTTTGTTATGATACATCTGGAAAAATGTGTTCATTGTTGAGAATACTCATATTCCTTATAACTACCATCTCAAAGTAGAGTACACAGACAGCAGTGAGTAGAGAACACACACCTAGAGCAGTGGTCAGGCATTTTTGCTGCGGGGCCCATGGGAGTTACGTGCCTTGCTCAAGGATACCTCATTTATGGGAAGAGTGCTGTTTATTCACTCACCTACATTTCCTGCAAGTACTGACACTCAAACCCGGGACATTCAGATTACAAGCCTGACTCTCTAACCATTAGGTCACAACCAGATCATTAAATTAGCCAGAATGTCTCATAATGTCAAATGTTGTTTAAAGAAAGGTACATAAATGAAATTCTCATTTTTATGGACTTTTAAACAAATTTTTTTAACCCCCAGATGTACCAAAGATGCAGCTGATTACTTCAGATTTGAAGGACTGCTCTTTATCTGCTGTGTCTGTCATGTCTGGTGCAGAATCATGGACCTTTATTTGTATGTTTTAATTTTACTTATCATTACACTTTTATATAGCTAGGATTCAGGATTAAAGGATCTATGAAAAAATAAATCATAGATAAACTTACTTACTCGCTTGTCATCCAAGATGTTCATGTCATTCTTTCTTTAGTCGATAAGAAATTATGTTTCTTGAGGAAAACATTTCAGGAATTATCTTCATATAGTGGACTTCAATGGTGCCCCCAAGTTTGAGCTTCCAAAATGCAGATTAAATGCAGCTTCAAATGGTTCTAAACAATCCGAGGAAACGGCGAAGAAGGGTCTTATCTAGTGAAACAACCTATTATTTTTTAAACAAATTGACAATTTATTCGGTTTTTAACCTCAAATGCTTGTCTTGTCTCATCTCTGCGATGCACATGCATAGTCTGTGTAATCCGGGTCAATACAGTTAGGGCATGTCAAAAAACTCCGATCTCGTTTTATTCTTCAACATCGAAATCGACCTGCATTGAAGATGATTTTGAAGTTAGGGAAAAAAACGGGATGGGAGTACCCTAACTGTATTGATCGCATTGAACCGGAAAAAAAAAACAAAAAAAAAAACAGAGTTCATGCAGACTGAGACAAGACGACCATTTGAGGTTAAAAAGTATATCAGTTGTCAATTTGTTTCGAAAATGACTGATAGTTTTGCAAGATAAGACCCTTCTTCCTCGGCTGGGATCATTTAGAACAGGGGTGCTCAACCCTGGTCCTGGAGATCGACTTTCCTGCAGAGTTTAGCTCCAACCCTGACCAAACACACCTGAACCAGCTAATTAGGATCTCAAGGAGCATTTGATAATTACAGACAGGTGTGTTTGATTAGGGTTGGAACTAAACTCTGCAGGAAAGTCGATCTCCAGGAACAGGGTTGGGCACCCCTGATTTAGAGCATGGGTGCCCAACCCTGTTCCTGGAGATCTACCTTCCTGCAGCGTTTAGCTCCAACCCTGATCAAACACACCCTTCAGTAATTATCAAGTGCTTCAGATCCTAATTAGTTGGTTCAGGTGTCTTTGATCAGGGTTGGAGCTGAACTCTGCAGGAAGGTAGATCTTCAGGAACAGGGTTGAGCACCCCTGGTTTAGAGACATTTAAAGCTGCATTTAAACTGAATTTTAACAGTATTTTGGAAGTTCACCATTGGGTCACCATTGAAGTCCACTATATGAAGATAATTCCCTTTTTTTTTCCTCAAAAAAAAAAAAAAAAAAAAAAAAAAAAAAACATAATTTCTTACTGACTGAAGAAAGAAAGACACAAACATCTTGGATGACAAGGGGGTGAGTAAATCATCTGTACATTTTAGCTCTGGAAGTGAACTTTTTAAAAACACAAAACACAATGTAATGTTTGTCCACATATATTATCAGAGAAAATGTTGCAAAAATACAAGCTAAAATAGGTAAAGGTAAAATCATGGCTAAAGGTAAAATCATGACCTCATCATGATACTAACCCTAACTTATAGGATAAAAATGCAATTTTTAGTTTTTCAATTCCTCCTGAAGAACTGTTTGTGAGGAATCTGTTTATATTAATTTACATTTGAATAATGAAAGTTTTAGGATCAATAGTCATTTTAAACAGTGTAAATATTGTAGATGTTTTGTATTTCTCCAGTTCAGAATATTTAATTCAAATTATTAACTTCTGATCAAATTGTTCTGTTAATTGGTATTAATTGGTAATACAGTATTTTAAATGTTAAAATGTATTTGAAATGTATTTCATTTTAATGTATACAATTTTTCTTCAAAAACTGAATTATTTCCTTTTTTTTAGTTTTGTACAGTATACAGACTTTGTATTTTGTCTTTTAAAAATAAAACTTTCAATTTACAATTCAATTTTCAATTTGCAATCTTGAGTTATTTATTTTTTAAATAACCTTAAAATAACAAGTGTTTCTCTGTAGAACCTTTAGTACTTTACTTTTTAGCACTTTGAATGCGTTTGATCATAATAATCTAGGAAAAAATCTGTAAAATGACAGTGTTACTCCTTGCAAAATTATAACAGACTGGTAATATTACTGAATTCATAGTGTGAAATATCCCAAAACATTGCTTTTGGTGCCATATAATAGTCATAAATTGCTCAGTCAGTTGTAGGTTGTTCTCTCTAAGTTAAATGTTTAGAGATTTTTCTACATGTTCACATCCTCACTGCCATTTAGAATCAACACCAGGAAGGTTTTAGGTTTTGAAATTGTATGATACAGTATCAGCTGTGTCTCCGGAAGACAAAAACCTAGCAGTTTGGGTAGGCCCATAATCTTCCGTCTAGCACCACAGTAGAACCAGTGTGACATCTACATTAGATATAATGAACCTAACTATAACAAGCGGTTCATAATGTGTTATGTATAAATAAATTATTTGGATATTTAACTCCTTTTCGTTTTGTATTCACAGGTTGATGACATATGTGGTAATGGCCAGTTTCAGTTGGAATGTAATGCAATGTCTGTCCAACGTTGGAGGCTGAAATCAATTTAACATTAGGTTCTGAAGTCAACCTGATTTTCATTTTCAACCAAAATGCAATGCTTGTCCACTTTTGGAGGTTGCCGAATGTCGGGTTGACTTCAGAACCTAATGTTGGACAGACGTTGCATTTTTCATTTTCAACCAAAATGGAGATTTACGTCAATCTGACATGGATTCTGATGTCAACACGATTTTCATTTTCAACCAAAATACCACGTCTGTCCAACGTTGGGGTCCAACATCAATCTGATGATATATTGACGTCCGGTGCCTGCTGGGGTAGTTCAAAGTCAGTTTAATCTTTGTTCCAAATTTCTCACGCTTTGCTCAAAGCAGACCTTGGAGCAGTGTCAATTTTACTTTCCCACACGGAAGTGGCCAAATGTTTAATAAGAAGCCACTATATTAGTCAAAAAACTCCCAAGGAGGACATGCAGGCATGTGGTAGGCCCAATCAAGGCCTAAGTTGGAACGACCAAGCCATCTCATCTGTGGAATGTGTTAGCAGCTCAAAGGATTTGAAACTCATCCATTTCTTGAGTAACTGATTGGTTTATTTCTAAGAAGCTGTGGTTGAGAATTTTCGCTTTGATCAAAGCGTAAGACAAGAAGCTGATGCTTATGTGCATACTGTGGCCTGTTGATTTTATGGATATTTGTATACTTGATATTGCTTGTTTGTGTCAAGCATGGCTGGTGAAAAGTCCCAAAAAGGAAATGTGGAGATTGAACAAAGCATTGCATCCCTCAGTTCTGTGCGCATGTAGGAAGAATGAAGTGAAAGCATTGCTTGCTGCTGGTGATGATTTGGACTCAATAAAAAAAGGTGTGAAAACATTTTTTGTGGCACTTAATGAATTTAAGACTGCTCACAAACTTGTGCAAGAGCAATTACCTGATGATATCAGAGAAAGTATCATCAAAGAGGATAAAAGTACCTGCTGATAAAGCAGCCCTTCTTGCTCGAAAAGCTGCACTAAAACAAAAACATTCCCTTGAAATGGAGAAGGTTGATTTGAATATGAGAATGGAGTCAGCCAATGTGGAATGTGATCTAGCTGCGAATAATGCTAAACTGAAGGTTTTAGAAGACTTTGAAACAACTGGAAGCCCAAGTCTACATGCTCGTTCTTTCAATTTTCAGCAATCTTATGAACCTATGGATGAAATGAATGACTATCTTGAGAAGTATGGTGCTGAGAATTCTAAGCAGACAGTAATTCAGGATCAAACACCATCAGGAACTTCACCATCTTTCGAGTTTGTTCAAATTGGAGCTATCCCAAAACCTCCATTGCAAAGGATGCTTCAGCAAAATCTGATGTCTGCTATGCCAGTTCTAAATCCATCTGCCAGTTATACAGCTGTTGGACCTACAAGTATGAATCTTTCAAATGTGGTGCGGAGGCAGAATGATATTGCAGAGCACTTGGTTTTGCAGCAAAAACACTCTTTACTCCCCTCTAGAGAAATTCCAGTATTTGTCGGAGACCCACTAAGTTTTTGATCTTTTATGCAAGCTTGTGAACATGGCATAGAAGATGAAACAGACAACAACAGGGATAGACTTTATTATCTGGAAAGTTTACTTCTGGCCAGTCAAGGGAGCTTGTCAGAAGCAGCAACACAACACCTCAATCGGAGATATTCTTGTCTAACCTACATTCCTGCTTTGGCATCGAAACAATGGAGGTTGGACTGTTACAGCTGATTTAAGGCGGGTCTGAGGTAAGACGCTCATGTCAATCAACTATTGTGGGAGCGGCCTCTGTTGGTATGACGGCACTGAGAATTCACATCTGAGAATGGCTTGATTTGAAAAAGAGGATATTATTTATACAGATTAATAAAAAATCACTGCATGGATTTTTATCATTATAGGGTAGATGTGTCCATACACTGCCAACACACATTAATGTTCAAACAGCATGTAAAAGTGAACTTTGCATGACCCCTTTAAGCAAATAATATCTAAGCTTCCATATAAGTTGTGTGAAAAGTAGAGAAATACTGCATGTGACATTCTAGAAAGAACACACAGTAGAGCTAAATTCCTGGATGTGGTTTCTTTCATTGAAAGGCAAGCAAAAATATTGCAAGATCCTATCTTTGGTAATATTCAAGATCTTACTTCTATAACAAAGAGTGTTAAGGCAAAGACTGAGTTTCATCCGCTGAAGTCTGGCAGTAAGAAAAGTTTTGCTACTTCTGTTTCCCCACTGATATCCAGTACAAAAGAAACAAAGTGTGCAGAGACTATAAATGTTGCATTACAATCACCCTGTTTGTTCTGTTCTGGCAATTATGCATTGGAATCATGTCATCAGATAGCTTTAAAACCTCATCAAGACAAGGTAGATTTCCTAAAGGGAAAAAGACTTTGCTTTGCATGTCTTCTGAAAAGACACATGAGCAAAGCATGTAGAAAACGTCTGGATTGCAAGACTTGTCACAAAAGGCACGCAACAATCCTTCATGTTGAAAACATGTCTCCTAAAGAGCAACACATTTCCCAGAATAGTAAAGATGGCAATGAGGCTATTCTAACGGGCAACGGTAACTCTATTACAATTGCTATGGTGCCAGCAGAGCAGGCAGAAGTTGGTTCCTTAGACTACAAACTTGCAATTGTACCAGTAAAGATCAAGGCTTGCAATGGAAGTAACATATTACAAACATATGCTTTTCTTGATCCCGGAAGCTCTGCTACGTTCTGCACAGAAAATCTAATGGAAAGGTTGCATGTGAGAGGACGGAGAACGGAAGCTTTACTCAGGACCATGGGGCAAGAGAGACCATATGTACCTATAAATTAGATGGGTTAGAAGTGAGCAACCTTAATAGCAATAATTTCTTGCGGTTTTCACTCAAGCTTGTATACCAGTTGGCGAACAGAGAGAACATTCCTACTGAAGAGGATATTCGGCACTGGCCATATCTTAAAGAGGTCAGCTTGAACACCATTGATGCAGAAGTCGATCTGTTGATAGGAGTTAATGCTCCAAAGCTTATAGATCCATGGAGGGTCATAAATGGTCAAGGAGATGGGCCTTATGCTGTCTTGACTCAATTAGGATGGCTTATTAATGGCCCATTGGGCAGAAGCCCATCTATAAGTAAAAATGAACGACTAAAGGTGTTCTGCAACAGAATTTTAATTTTCAGTTTGGAAGAGAAGCATGCTGAAAGGGTGCCAGTAGATCAGTTGTCTGGAACATTTGGAAAAGTCTGGTACATACCTCATCATGGTGTGTACCATAAGAGGAAGACGAAAATTACAGTTGTTTTTGATTGTGGGTCTTCGTTTTAAGGTACATCGCTAAACCAAGAGCTTCTCCAAGGTCCCGACCTTTCAAACAGCTTGCTTGTAGTTATCCTCTGATTCCGTCAGGAACCTGTGGCAGTCATGTGGGTATCGAAGGAATGTTTCATCAAGTTAAAGTCGCACCTGGGATGTGGACTTCTTACAGTTCTTGTGGTGGCCTAAAGGTGACATTAGTCAACCACTGGCTGAGTATCGGATGTTGGTGCACCTCTTTGGTGCTATCTCTTCACCTAGTTGATCATGCACTCTCATGCACTCAAGAAAACAGCAGAGGACAATGAGGGTAGATTTGGTAAGGAGGTTCTTAATACCATTCGAAGGAATTTCTATGTTGATGTCTTACTTCTTACTTCCTTACCAGATGAGGATGCGGCTATATACTTTTCCACAGACCAAGATTCATGTTGGTAATGCAGACTGTATGAACAGTTTTGAAAAGGTGGCTTTAGTATTAAACAATGCTTGTTAGCAATTGAAAAAAAAACAAAAAAAAAAAAAAAACACTTTATAATAATAATAATAATAATAATAATAATAATAATAATAATAATAATAATAATAATAATAATAATAACTTATTTCATATACTTCAGTAAATGAACACCAGTGCTTTTATCTTTTCTTTTTTTTTTTTTCCTAGCTGGTCATGGATTTCCCCCTTCCCTTTAACAAATATTAACTACAGATATTGTCATATTATTAGTATTAATAAATATGATATTATGTATTGTATTGATACCTTAAATATATATATATATATATATACATATATATATATATATATATATACATATATTATATATACTATATAGCCTACACAAATCAAGTTTAAGTGAAAGTGACGCTTCTGGTTAATTGAAACTGACAGTGTTAGGCTATGTTAGAGCAGTAATGTAATCATCAGCACAATTTAGAAGTTACACACATCTGAGGTACTTTTTTTGAAACATTTAAAAACGGTTTAGTGTGTTTGCTTTTTGAATTTGAATACCAGTGGTGGCTTGCTATTTGAATTTGAATACCAGTGGTGGCTGGTGGAAAATTTTCTAGGTGGGGCGCCACTTTCCAACAGTTTTAGCATACATCCCAGTATGATTTATTCCAATACAACAAAAATAAAAATATTAAGACTTGAAACATTTTAAATAAAGATAATTGTTTTACCAAGTTCAAGATTACATTTGAGGATGATTCTCACAGAACTATATTTTCTGCTAGAACTAGAATTTTTTTTTTTTTTTTCTTCATAATTCACAATTTATACAGTGCAACAGCAAAAACTGTATGGTAAAATTATAGTTTCTTTAGATTATTTTCTATAACTACAAGCTGCAATACCGAACAGGACCACACGGAGATGCCAACTGACCACTAGTCACCTTACCTTGCCTGTATATTAATAAATACATAGCCATTCATAATGATAAAACGGAGCAAAAAAAAAAAAAAAAAAAGCAAATAAAAACATTCTGATATTTGTTGAATGTAGTGATCTAAAGGCAGCTTGACATGGCCAGTGAACAGTTCAGCAGAGTGTTGATGCCCATATGTATATAAACACCACTAACCATTGCAAACTCCAGTAACTCTTTAGTATAGGGAACAATTCTCACTATTAACTAGTTGCTTATTAGCATGCCTATTCATAACATTGACTATTTATTAGTACTTATAAAGCACATATTCTGTATCAACATATTCTACATCTTAAATCCTAACCAATAACTAAACTTAACAACTACCTTACTAACTGCTAATCAGCAGCAAATTAGTAGTTTATTGAGAGAAAAGTCATAGTTAATGACTTGTTAATAGCAAGAATTGGACCTTAAAATAAAGTGTGACCCAAACTCCTATAAAACAAATTATAAAACACTTGCCAGACATGTGACCATACTGAAATGTACTCGTGCAAAGAGAGCAGAGAGCGCACATACAAGGTGTGTTTATTTGCACACTAATAATAATGGACTCAAGCGTGTCTAATAATGTATGACTACTGTATGTCACTGTAATCATCTTTACCTCCATTACAATTGTCATCTATCAAAACTTTACTAATAAGATACTGGTTTGCTTTATTCAGCCAATATAGACTAGTCCTAACTTCATATTTCTTATTAATAGAGGTATGTTTGTTCCCACCAGTTGCTGCACAAGTTAAAATACATATGATGACAAAAACACGTTAGTGCTAGCCCTCCCGGAACTCACAGAGATTGCATTGTTTGTAGAGAGTGATTAATAATAAACTGGTGAATGATCTGTCTAGAAATGACGCTGATCGACATAATTTATATTTATATTTAGGATACATTGTAATCACTCTAAAATTGATTACGACAGCTCACACACCAACATTAGGAGTTGTACTTCTTTGTGTGCCTATTTATAGCCTTTTGCTTCAGCACCTGAAAGATGTGTTCATTACACAAAACATTCAGAAGGTGGGACCCACTTTGAAACGGCAACATTAAATGAGGCTAGTGTTTTGCTGCTCATCTTGACTGGTGGACTTGCGTATAGGGGATGTTACAGTTATGGAGGCCCCTCCTCAAAGCCAGAGGCCCTAGGCAATTGCCTGATCTGCCTAAGTAGCGCCGGCCCTGCTATTCAGATTTCTGAGACATTTCACAGGAAAGGTACATAAGCCCAACAGGTTTCTCTTAAAAGGGCAGCTATTATGTCCGTTTTTACAATAAATAATATAAGTCTTAGCTGTTCCCAGAATGTGTCTGTGAAGCTTCAGCTCAAAACACCCCACAGATCATTTATTATATCATTTTAAAAATGCCTATTTTGAGTGGAATCAGTAACGCGCTGTTTTCGTGCATGTTTGTTTAAATGCAAATGAGCTGCTGCTCCCTGCTCCCTTTTCCAGAACAGGGCTTTGCAATTTTAGCTCGTATCCCAGATCTCTGCCAAAAAGGCCCGGTTTCACAGACAGGGCTTAGCCTAAACCAGGATTAGGGCTTATCTTAAGATAGGTTTAGATCATAGTTCAATTAGGAGATTTAAGTAATTTTTATAAACATGCCTTAGGAAAAAAAACATTACTAATATGCATCTTGAGACAAACGAAAGGCACTGATATATTTTAAGATCAGTCAGTGCAAGTTTCTTTCAGTTGAAACAGCGCTAATTTACATCTTAGTCTAGGACTAGGCTTAAGCCTTGTCTGTGAAGCTGACTAACTCTTTTACACAAGTTTATGTTAAAAAGACGCATAAGTTACAAAAACAGGCCAAATGTATGTGAAGTTAAACAGCTGGAAAAGAAATTGCATATTTATATTAGATCGGTGTATTAAATGACTGCAGCGTAATATATAGTACCTATACTGCTGTTTGGACCTACGCTGTTAATATGACCCAAACAATAAAATAAAAGCAGAAAATCACTCACTGCTCTGGATTGAACAACTTCTATAGCTGTAATAAGAAAACATTTCTTACTTGAATGCTGCTTTTAAATGGTCTGGCATGAAGATAAACATGGTGGATTGTGTGCGTCTCACTCAGGGACTCACTCAGTCTCTGCTAACATGGCCATGTCAGTCAGCAATCGTCAGTGGGGCTGGTAAAGTTTGATGTCACACTTTACAGATTCTGTGATCAGTTCAGTAGTATGTTCCTGCACAACCAGAGGCTGCAGTTTCAGGACCGCAGTTCTAGGACTGTATTTCTAGCATCATCTAGAGCAGACGTCCCCAACCACCGGGTCACGACCCACTACCGGGCCGTGGAAAAATTTCTAACAGGTTTGCGACAACATTCTGGGGAAAATTTGTATGAATATGACTCCCTCTTTTATTTATTGTGGGTAATTGATTGTTTTAATTATTCTGTACTTTCGTTGTATGCGATTGATATGGCATAGCAATTTGAAGTTTTCATGTTAAATTAGTAATTAAAAGATTGCTCTGATCTGTCATATACTATTTAGCTGTGCAAAACAGTTCATTGTCCTGCTGGATGTTATAAACTGGTATTTGTATTCAAATGATCTTACATTTATTAACGCAGTAAAAACAGACTCCCCCGGTTTCACAGCAAGACTTAAATTTGTGTAATTTGCGTAGCTGTAATTCATAGGCAGGGATTGTGCTGATTGTGAATAGCATCCACGAGCACCCTATTTATAAATGACTGGAATTCACTAACATACACGTTTAACTATAAAATCGGATGTTTACAAAGCATTTTTAAATCCAGACGAGAGTTTTCGGGAAGGTTTACGTCTGTTTTACGTGCAAATTTGCTCATATATTTCATGCAAGTTTCATGAATGAGGTCCATTGTCTTTATTTTTTGTGTATATAAATTTATCAGACGACGGCTCAATTATAAATAAGGATTTTTGTGCAGATTAACATCTTGGAAGGGAGAGCTGGTTATGTAGCCTAGTCTTAATGGGCCAACGTTTCAGTCATTATTTCACATTCATTCCATTGTCTGACAACAGAAACACTAAAATATATCAATGAAAATGTTGAGAATTTTGGCCGCATTAAATACAGTATATGAGCACAGAGTGGCAAACAAATGTAAAAGATAGTGAAACACAATGATGTAGTAAATATGCTAATTAGCGTATGACATCATCTAGCAACATTTAGTGACTTCTCAAGCTGGCTTTAGCTAATTTCCATTAAAAGAAGTTGGCAACACTGGGTTTTGCTCCCCCAAGCTCAAACATGAAGTTACGCCTATGGTTCTGTGGTTGTGCTTGGGGGGAATGTAGAAATAGAAATAAGTCTACAGGGTTATAGAACCCATACTGTGATTCACTCCCACTCACACATGCAAAAAAACACACAAATGCTTACTGCAGGCACAGGAGCTACTCTAAATCTTTTCCCCTTCACT
Organism: Cirrhinus mrigala; assembly: GCA_036247105.1. NCBI lineage: Eukaryota > Metazoa > Chordata > Actinopteri > Cypriniformes > Cyprinidae > Cirrhinus > Cirrhinus mrigala. The sequence continues at coordinate 21,177,887 of CM070018.1, forward strand.
TGTATTTAGCTTCTTTCAGTTCTGTTTACATAAGCCACACTAGGTGCAGAAATATCGAAACCTAGAGTTTTAAAATTTAGAAATCAAATGTGAATGTGATACACATTTGCATACACATTCCTTGACGCAAACCATAACCACCACAGACAAACAAACAGCTGAGTTTTGTCTGACACATTGATTAAAGACCTACAAGACACACACAAGTGCAAACAGTAATTTACAAATGATCTGATCTATGTTATAATCTTGGGAAACTGGAGCTGAATTTATTTGGCAGCACAAGAAGAGTGGCATGATGTATTACACTTTGCTTCACTTTCAAAGACATACATCATATCGTATTTAGCTTCTTACCATTTTCAGATCCCAGTGCATTGTACCAGTTCCAGAGACCTTTGGGTTGCAGCAGGGTTGGGCACCAGCGTTCCTTAGAATTACCAACCATATGCAGCGAGGCTCTGGATCACTGCAATCCACTCCCACCGAAAACTGAAAACACCACTCCTTACCCACTGGAGCTGGGACCCTGGATGTGTGCCGCTTCATTGAACACATCATCATCCTGATAAAACACAGGGGAGCACCATGTCCACCATGGAGACCATACCCACAGAGTTAATGTGCTCATCGCCTCTTGGACATTAGAACTTGTCTCTTGGTGATCAACCAGCCAAGAAATTATTGAATGGTTTCTTTTCCATTTCTAATAATTCTGAACTTTAGATAAAATGATCCCAATACCAAAATAATCCCAATCTTGTCTTTCCACACCATTGTACTGATTCATCCTGGAACTATTTGCAGGAATTCAGACAATATTCACATCTTTTCTGCTGATCAATGACTCTTTACATATTTTCCAGCAGTGATCCAAGACATCTTGAATCAGACAACCTAAAAATTTGTACTTAGGGGTCCAAGTATGCTTTGTGGGACTTTAAATCCACTCTAAGCCTGTAGAGAATGAAGAAGGGAATAGTCTCACATCCTTTCCCTTCGTTGTTTCTTCCATAGATGTCCCTGTTGTCAGCAACAAACTCTGTTGACATAGTCCACGATATGATTCAGAGCTTCTGGTTGATCTCCCTTTTGGCAAAATCCTCCATTCACAAGGAGTAACCTCCAGTGCCAGACTAGACAAAAGCAGTAGACTGAACCTGGCTGATCTGTAGAGTGTCGTTGGATCAAACCAAGACTAGGTGGAAAAGGTCTGTTCCACTTTCTGCAGTTTGACATGCTGTTAATTTTAATAGTTCTCTAGTGTCTACTTGCTTTGCTTCTCTAATCCAATTCTAAAGCTCACAGTTGAACATTTTTGTCACAAAGCAGCAGTCCTAGTATCTGTTAGTCCAATTTAAACACTGCCAATCAGACGACTGACTGACTTCTCCTTCATTCCATCACTCTGTCCCTCTGTTCACCTCACTCCTGATTCACTCGATCCCCAACTCGGTCAATGCTGGTGCTGATGTCATGAGCAGCTCTTTTCATACATGCACTCTTTCTCTCTCTACCCCCCTCTGGTTGACTTGGCCTGTTTCTCTGTCAGCTCAATTTACATTCAGAGACCTGGCCATTGCTGCCGCTTTCTTGCTAAACTAGAGCACATTCACAATTAAGTACTCAAAACCAGATTAAATAAATAGTTCTAAATCACACAGTTGCTAATGACTGTGACTGCAAGACTGGCAGAAAAAAAGCAGCTCTTTGTCTCTTAGATATAGAGAAATGTACACACTCTCACATCTGTAATGACAACAATTAATGTCACTGTTTCAAAGTAGGTACATATGAATGTATGATAATCAGCTGCATTTTTTTTTTCAGCATACCCTGACTCTCCTGACTTATAATGTCACAGAAATTAACATATCCTTCAGATGCTGCTAAGCGAAAGGCTAAACAGGCATGCAAAGAAAGTGCAGCTCATGATCATCATCTATTTTTAAGTGACCATAATGTATTCTAAAAATAAACCTGGCCTTTTTCTGTCAATCAGTGTCATTTTGGGATAGATCATTTGCCAGTTTATTCATGCAGTAGTTCAAAAGAGTTCACAACCACTGTCAACACATCAGTGCTGTAAGACACTTTGAATTCATGCAGATAAATACACTAAAAGTAAAAAAGTTTGTATTCAAAATTAGGGTTACGGCAAAGACACAAGAGCATTTTTTAAGGTTTTAATAAAGTATATATTCTAAATTCTGCTGATGTATTATACTCCATTTTATGTGAGAAATCATACTGTGATTATATCTATTGCAAAAGAAGCATACATTTTTATGAAGAAATTAACTTTTACTTTATGTGTAATGGTCACTGCAAAAAAAAAAAAAAAAAAAAAAATCCGTAAAAATACAGTACAATATACCCTAATAATTGAAGGAAATTTTCCGTATTTGGTTTTTACAGATGTTTTTTCATATTTTTAAATTACACTTTGCATTGTGGGAACAAGAACCTGTGGCTTATATAGGCGCGAAAACAGTGAAGAGAAGATGCGGAGAGTTTCTCGGTCAAAGTTTCAGTTTAATGTTTGCTTCCGAATTTGGGAAACACGTTTTTACTCTTCGTGGTAAATAATATGTTCTTAAATGTCACATAAATTGTTTACGTAACATTAACTTAGCTGCTGTCTGGCTTGTTTGGCAAATGAACGTCGGAGCCGTCGCACTCAACGTTAGCTGCATATCATCACACATCTTCTTTATAGAGTTTTCTGCCAAATGTTTAGACCTTTTATTGTCTTGTTTTACACACACACACGGAAGAAAAAATGCAAAACATAAATTAATTCGGTAACGTTGCCAGAAGCGACTGTGTGAACAGAGGCGTCCGACGCGCGGTAGCCACGCTAGAATGCCACTTCAGGTCAGCATGCCAGTAACGTTAGCTCCTCGAGTTATCTGTCGCACTCTAATGGACAAATGCACACGACATTATGTCGAAATGACATTATGTTCTAATGACAGGACGTGATTGCTGTTGTACTGTGAATCTCAAGCCCACCTGCATTCTTATCATGGGTTTGTATTCTGTTTTATTAACAGTTTTATTTAGCATTAGTGTTAAGTATCAGAAAGAAAATAGTTACTGAGTCATTTATTCTATTGACTTTCACAACAATGTGAAGTTGGTTGCTGTCTGATGTGTCTGAAGCCACGTCACAGACAACGTGCTAGTAACGTTACCAAAATGATTGGATTGATTACTTTTGCATGTTATCATCCTTGTGTGTATAAGGTGTGTTCAAACTGCTTGTCATTATATGGTCATTATGTAATGTCTTTTGTGTTTAAGGTGATCGGCAGTTCAAGATTGCTGTCGTTCAAGAAGTTAATGACCACTGTTGCGGTTGTGAGCTAAAAATACCCAGAAGAGGCGGCACTTACATTGGAATTCATACAGAAGTAAGCAACACGTATGTTATGAAATGTGTATCTGTTTATGACAGATGCAAATGGAGACTATTGGAAATGTAAGTTAAGCAATTTATAAACAAATGTTTTAATTGGCAAGTATTAGGGTTAGCAGTTAATTTAATGAACTTAAAATACTGTATGATTGATTTTCCATTTCCAATTTGCATATTACTCTGTAGTTCAGTTTAATTAATTTCATTTTTTGTCATATCCATTTCTTTTAGAATTTTCCTGTGAAGAAATCCTGAACCTGAACTGGTTTGAGATGAAGGCAACCAAGTGGCTATGCATTCCTCCAAGACTCTTGCATGAACAATTTCGAAATTCCATGTAATATTTGAGCTTTTAAAAAAAAAAAAAAAAAAAAAAAATGGCATTTGTATTAAACATGCAGATAAATGGTAAATAATGCATCCCCTATAATGAATTGCATCACTTTAATGATATTTCAGTTATAATGAACTTCAAAATTCTGTTGTCAAGCCACTGGATTCACATACTTTATTGATGTCTTTATAACTTTCTGGACCTTGAAAATGGTAGTTGTGTAGACTATCAATAGAGGGACAGAAAGTACCTAGATTTAATTAAAAATACTCTTAATGTGTGTTCTAAAAATGAATGAAAGTCTTATGGGTTTGGAATTGTATGAGGGTGAGTAATTGACAGAATTCACGTTTTTGTGTGAACTATCCCTTTAAACAATATTGTTTTCTCTTATAAGAAAAAAAAAGTTTTGAATCTTAACTGTTTTACAGTTTGAAGTTAAAATTTTGTGACCACTTTTTAGTGCAACACCAGTATTATACAGATGCTCATGTTTTCTTTTTTTCTTTTTTTCTTTTTTTTTAAATTTTGTCTGTTAATGTTTAAAGCTAAACTCTCTTTTACAATACAGGCATTTTTCAGTGTTTGACACATTGTTAATTGAATTGATTGAATATTTGATATTGTTTAGTCCTAACCCATTTAAGGCAAATAAAAGCCATTGAATGCACTTTTAAGAATGTTTACATGAAATAAAAATAAACCATGTTCAATTTGTATTTTGTGCTGGATTTATTTGCTTTATATATAGAGAGATATAAATACACCATTAAAACCGTAAAAGTCCTGTTTTTTACTGGTGGCAGACTGTAAATTAACAGACTGTAAATTTACGGTACAAAGTCCAGGTAATGAGCTGCCAGTACTTTTTCCGTTTTTTTTTATGGAATTTTTTTTTACAGTGCACTGAGTCCGAAATATTTGCACGTTAAAAAATAAACATGATCTCCTATTGTGTCAATTACGGTTACACGCTGCCTCCAAAACTTTCGTCCGTCATAAAAAAAGTTAAGATCGGGTTCGATTTTCTGCATTTTTCACATCCATAGCAAGCATTTTGAGAGGTGTTTTGACAGTTCAGAGCCACCGTACAAGCGAACACCAAAATCCAGAATTGGGCACAAAGCACTGTAAAGGTCCTTGTACACTGAGTTCACAGAAATTAGTGGTCTTCTTTATAATGTATGGCTCCAGTAACGCTAGCAAAGCTTCAAAGCTTACTGACATTTTGAAGTAAACTTTGAATCACCCAGGATAATCCCACAGCTCCTTAAGGAGGTGCACACAAAAAGTGTTCTCTCCTTCCTCTCTATATCTTATAATTGGATGGACCCAATGTCCTTTCTTTTTCTCTTTTTAAGAAGAGCATGGACAACAAAATCATCCTCACTGCTTGAAGATTCTATTGTGAATTATTTTGCAATTTTTTTCAACAGGTGAATTAATACACATCGGACTCAGTGTGCAAGGTTTTTGTGTGTGGTGAATTTTTAGAACGACAAATACAAAAAAAACGCATACGAAAAATTTGCATACGAAAAACTTAAATGTTCCATCTCAAAGCATGTTACAAGAATAAAAATAAAATGACTAACTAAAATAAATGAAAACATGCTATGTGTTACGGATCTGGTCGGTGAGCTGCGGACCGCTCACCACCAGATGTCACTCTCACCTTCCTTACACACATTGACTGTTGCACAACACCCCAGACTCCACTCCCCATCAGCCATTGCACTTCACTCCCGTCCAATCACAGACTGTATAAAAGCCCCGGTCTTCCAGTCACTCACCGCCGAGTATTGATTAGTATCTACTGTCATACAAAGCGTTTCTCCAAGTTTCCCTGTGTCTAGTTTTTCTTGTTTTGCCTTGTTGTTTCGTTTAGTCTGTCTAGTTGCCTGCCTATCGGATCTATCGCCTGTCTGACCATTCTCCTGCCTAGCCCTCGTACGGATAACGTTTGCCGCTGGATTGACCCTCGCTCGTTTAAGGATTACTCTTCGTCTTGCTGTCTATGTACCCGTCTGCTGTTGTTCGACCCTGCCTGCCTTTGACCATGTCTATGTCTCGTCCATATAATAAAAGTTTGCACATGGATCCGCTTGTCTCCCGCCCTTCTGTTACAGAATACTCGGCCACACTAGGATCCAGCAACTTCTCATCCGGATGCCACCCAGGTATGGACACTGCAAGACTGTTGTTAGCCCTCGAGCAGGGCACACGATCGCTCGAGGGCTACATCCAGGAGTATTTGAATATAGCACAGTACTCTGATTTGCCGGATTGCGTGCTGATAGACTTTTTCCTAGAGGGCATGAATCAGCCGCTAAAATCACGGCTCAGACGCGAGGGTCCGCGCTCTTCACTTTGTTTGTTTATGGACTTTGCTCTTTTGTGTGTGGGCTCGCCGTTTACTGTGGGTGTCGCGGAGGAGGAACGCGACAACGCGGTAATGGCGGCCGCGCACCCCACTCACAAAATGGCGGCCGCGCCGGAGCGCGATGCCACGGACACGCTGGCCGCTTGGCTCGTTCGTGAAATGGCGGTACCGTTGGAGCGCGCTCAAGCCGTGGCGTCGACAACAGAACCTGTTCACAAAATGGCGGCCACGCAGGTGTGCGCTCACGAGATGGCGGCGACGGCGGAGCCCATTCAGAAAATGGCGGCGAATACGGAGCTCCGTCACGTCACAGCTGCCATACCAGAGCCATATGAAGTTGCAGCTGCGTTTCCTGAGTCAAGTCAAGTTTCCGAGTCAAGTCAAGTTGCAGCTGCGTTTCCTGAGTCAAGTCAAGTTTCCGAGTCAAGTCAAGTTGCAGCTGCGTCTCCTGAGTCAAGTCAAGTTTCCGAGTCAAGTCAAGTTGCAGCTGTGTTTCCTGAGTTAAGTCAAGTTTCCGAGTCCAGTCAAGTTGCGGCTGTTGTTCCCAGGTCAAGTGAAGCTTCTAAGTCAAGTCAAGCTACAGCTGCTGTTTCTGAGTCTATTCAAGATATGGCTGCCACTCCAGAGTCAAGCAAGATTACAGCAGTCGTTCCTGTGTCAAGTCAAGTTAAAGCTGTGTTTCCAGTGTCAAGTCATGCTATTACTGTGGTTCCTGTGTCGAGTCAAATTACAGCGGTCGCTTCTGTTTCAAGTCAAGCTACAGCCATCATTCCTGAGCCCGAGTCTTCACGCAAGATGGCTGCCGCCACGCCCGAGTCTGCACGCAAGATGGCTGCCGCCACGCCCGAGTCTTCACGCAAGATGGCTGCCGCCACGCCAGAGCCACTGCACAAGATGGCTGCCACGCCAGAGCCACTCCACAAGATGGCCACCATCTCCAAGCCACTCCACAATAGGGCTGCCAGTCCAGAACCTGTGGTCAGTATCCGGACGCCACCTGTGGTTATGATGGCCCATGTGCTGGACACACCCCTAACGACCGTATGGGCAGCTAAAGTGGCGCTCCATGTCGCGGCGGCTACCCCTGAGCCAAGTCAAGCTGCTGCTGTTGCTCCAGAGTCAAGTCAGGCTACAGCTCAAGCTCCCAAGTCCAGTCCAGCTCCCAAGTCCAGTCCAGCTTCCAAGTCCAGTCCAGCTTCCAAGTCCGGTCAAGCTTCCAAGTCCGGTCAAGCTTCCAAGTCCGGTCAAGCTTCCAAGTCTGGTCAAGCTTCCAAGTCTGGTCAAGACACAGAGTCAAGTCCAGACACGGAGTCAAGTCCAGACACAGCTGTCGTTCTCCACGAGTCAAGCCAAGTCACAGCTGTGCTCCACGAGTCAAGCCAAGTCACAGCTGTGCCCCACGAGTCAAGCCAAGTCACACCTGTTCCCCATGAGTCAGGTCGTGTTACAGCTGATTTCCATGAACCAAGCCAAGTTACTGCTGGTCATCACGAGCCAAGTCAAGTCTCTGCTGGTCTTCACATGTCAGGTCAAATCACTACTGATCTCTACGAGCCAAGTCAAATCACTACTGCGCTCCATGAGCCAAGACAAATCACCGCTGATCTCCATGAAATAAGTCAGATTACTACTGATCCTCACAAGCCAAGTCAAGTCACCGCTGGTCTTCACGTGTCAGATCAAGTCACTGCTGATCACCATGAATCAGGTCAAGTCACTACTGATCTTCATAAGCCAAATCAGGTCACTGCAGATCTTCACAAGCCAAGTCAAGTTATTGCTGACGGCCCAGAGTCGAGTCACGTCCCGCCTGACGGCCCAGAGTCGAGTCACGTCCCGCCTGACGGCCCAGAGTCGAGTCACGTCCCGCCTGACGGCCCAGAGTCGAGTCACGTCCCGCCTGACGGCCCAGAGTCGAGTCACGTCCCGCCTGACGGCCCAGAGTCGAGTCACACGCCACCTGACCTTCCAGAGCCTCACCAGGTCAAGTCTGCCATCCCAAGATCATGGCCCGTCATGATGGCCAGCGTGCTGGACCCACCACTGGTGTCGGTGCGGTCAACCAACCCTCCAGTAGTATTAGCGCATTCTAAACCCGCCAGCAAAGAGACCCTGCCACCCGCTGCTGCTCTTCCCTTAATGGCAGTTGCCATGTGGTGTGTGTGGGCTGCACACTGTGCTCCTGAGGTCACACCTGCTCCCAAGTCAGCTCCTGAGGTCATGCCTGTTCCCAAGTCAGCTCCTGAGGTCACGCCTGCTCCCAAGTCAGCTCCTGAGGTCACGCCTGCTCCCAAGTCAGCTCCTGAGGTCACACCTGCTCCCAGGTCAGCTCCTGAGGTCACGCCTGTTCACAAGTCAGCCTCTGAGCTCCCGTCTGATCACAAGCCTGCGCCAGAGCTCCCGTCTGATCACAAGCCTGCGCCAGAGCTCCCGTCTGATCACAAGCCTGCGCCAGAGCTCCCGTCTGATCACAAGCCTGCGCCAGAGCTCCCGTCTGATCACAAGCCTGCTTCAGAGGTCCCGTCTGGTCTCAAGTCTGCTCCAGAGGCCTTCCCCATCGGAGAAGCTGCGCCAATGCCTCCAGAGGTGTCGGCGTCTGCCGTAGATCCTCCTAGGGAGGCGGCGTTCTGCCTCAAACTCTCTGCTTCTCCTCTCATTCTGTCTGCCTCCTCTGTCACTGTTCTCCCCAGGTCCCAGTCCATGACGCAGCCTCCTGTTCTGCCCCGGAGGGCTGCGGCACCTCCTGTTCCGCCCCGGAGGGCTGCGGTACCTCCTGCTCCGCCTCCGGCTCCGCCCTGGAGGGCTCCTGCACCTCCTCCTCCGGCACCGCCCTGGAGGGCTCCTGTGCCTCCTGCTCCGCCTCCAGCTCCACCCTGGTGGGCCCCTGCTCTGCCGGTCCTGCCTCAGTCACCTGGTCCTCCGCACGGACCTGGCCCTCCAGCCCTTGCCCTGTCTCGCCCCCGCCCCACCGCTCCCCTGGACTGTGGTTCGTTTGTAGCGTCTGGAAGCCGCTCTTTGGGGGGGGGCTATGTTACGGATCTGGTCGGTGAGCTGCGGACCGCTCACCACCAGATGTCACTCTCACCTTCCTTACACACATTGACTGTTGCACAACACCCCAGACTCCACTCCCCATCAGCCATTGCACTTCACTCCCGTCCAATCACAGACTGTATAAAAGCCCCGGTCTTCCAGTCACTCACCGCCGAGTATTGATTAGTATCTACTGTCATACAAAGCGTTTCTCCAAGTTTCCCTGTGTCTAGTTTTTCTTGTTTTGCCTTGTTGTTTCGTTTAGTCTGTCTAGTTGCCTGCCTATCGGATCTATCGCCTGTCTGACCATTCTCCTGCCTAGCCCTCGTACGGATAACGTTTGCCGCTGGATTGACCCTCGCTCGTTTAAGGATTACTCTTCGTCTTGCTGTCTATGTACCCGTCTGCTGTTGTTCGACCCTGCCTGCCTTTGACCATGTCTATGTCTCGTCCATATAATAAAAGTTTGCACATGGATCCGCTTGTCTCCCGCCCTTCTGTTACACTATGAAGATGTCAAGTACACTGTTATGGGAAACAGTATTCTGAATGTTATGCCGTTTCATACTATGCATTTTGCCGCAAGTAGTACTGTAGAACATCTAGTTATTCTATTCATTTATAATTCACATACTTCCAAAAACAACTTTTCCTTTTGTTGTTATCAGAGACCTAAGCATACAAATATTGTATTGTTCATATAAAATCCATATTCCAACACACTGGAAACCCTAAACTGTAAGGAATTTACATGCTTATTCACTTATCAGCAAGTAATTCACTATTCTTTAAAAAAAAAAAAAAAAAAAAAAAAAAAATCTGTTTTAGCATAATTGCATTTTTGTGCTTTTTTTTAACAAACCATCTTACAACTTTAACTAAACATACATAAATTATATACTGATAATTTACCAATGGTTTGAGCATCATATGTTCAACAAATGTTTATTGAGATAATAGTACAATGTTGACATTTCAATGACTTATAAGTGATTAATAATATATTAACTAATAAGTTATTAACCATTTATGTTTGATTATTTCATGATATGCTTTTTTTTAAGATAACTTACGACAGATTTGTAAATCATTAGCATATTAATAATCATCTGTGAACGTATAGTCATGTTTTGTAAATGATTAGTTCATCATTAACTAATTACCTGCAAATTACTTGTACACAGATTGTTAGCATATCACTTATTAATCATTTATGAATGTTTTGTAAATTATTATTTCATCATTAACAAATCACTACAATTACTTACAAATGACTTACAACTGAACATTATTAATATGTGGTGTCTATGTGTGTACCTGGTATGCCCTACATTACAGGGACCAAATGTCCCCACAATGATAGTAAAATAGATTTTAATACAGGATTTTAATATTGGGAGACTTTAACATCCATGTGTGTTGTGGCTCTAAACCACTTTCAAAGGATTTTCTTAGTTTACTTGATTCCTTTGATTTTGTGCAATGGGTGAATGGACCTACTCATGTCCAGGGACATACATTGGACTTGATCTTGTCTCGTGGTCTGTCACTGTTGGATATAAAGATCATGGACGCTGGTATATCTGACCATCTGCCTATTCGGTTTTCTATGATGTTCGATGGAAATAATCCAAGCCAATCATCACTGTTACGCTGCACTCGTATTTTTACGGATCGCTCAAGTGAAGAATTCTCCTCGAAGTATGAACTATTAAGTGCTACCCAGGTTATGAACTCTCTCACCTGTTGCTTGGATGCAAATGAACATCTTAGTATTTTTAATAATAACTGTTCAAATATCTTAAATTCTATCGCACCACTAAGGGTGAAAAAACGTAAGCAAAATTCAGTACTTTGGCATAATGATACTACTCGTTCCCTTAGACAGGCTTGTAGACAGGCTTGTAGAAAGGCAGAACGAAAGTGGAAAAAAGACAAATTACAAGTTTCATATGAAATCCTACGGGACTCTCTTTCTGCCTTTCAGCGAGCTGCTAAAGCAGCAAAGTGTAAATATTTCTCAGAGTTAATAACACAAAACAGCTACAAGCCAAATACTTTATTTTCTACTATCGAGACTGCACTTCATCCAAAAGTTAATCTTTTTCCTGAAGTATCTGTCACTCTATGTGAGAATTTTGCTATTTATTTTAATGATAAGATTTCTGAAATAACAGCTACATTGTCAATGTCTTCATACAAATTGGTTGATGTTCCATTTTCTGGTTCTATTTGGTCTGAATTTGAGTTTGTGAACCTGAACACCTTGATTAGGACTATGTCTAGCTTGAAATCCACAATGTGTCCCCAGGATGTTATTCTGCCACGCTTTCTCAGGCAGATTATTGACACTGTTGGCCCTGATCTGCTGTCTGTTATTAATAAGTGTCTCCAAACTGGTACTGTTCCCCATGATTTCAAACTTGCTACAGTGAGACCCCATCTTAAAAAAACAAATCTTGATTCCACACTGCTGTCTAACTTCCGTCCCATTTCAAATTTGCCTTTTTTATCTAAAATCCTTGAGAAAGTTGTTTTAAACCAACTTCAGTCACATTTATCTTATAATTCTATTTATGAAAAGTTTCAGTCTGGTTTTAAATCTTGCCATAGCACGGAGTCAGCCCTCTTACGAGTTTTAAATGATGTTATGTTGACTACGGACTCTGGCCAGTTTACGGCTTTGGTTTTGTTAGACCTCAGCTCTGCCTTTGATCTGGTCAATCATAATGTTCTAATTTCACGTCTTGAAACGTGCGTTGGTTTACGGGGCATAGTATTGCAATGGTTTAGGTCATATCTTTCTGATAGGAGGTTTGTGGTCAATATTGGGCACCATTCCTCTTCTGAGATACAGTTAAGATCTGGTGTACCTCAGGGATCGATTTTGGGTCCAGCGTTGTTCTCTCTTTATCTGCTTCCATTAGGGTCTATCTTTAGTAAATATGGGGTCTTTTTCCATCTGTATGCAGATGACACTCAGATTTATATTCCCTTAAAGCGTGGAAATAAGAATGCCTTTAAGCCTATTCTGGATTGTTTGGAGGAGCTAAAACTTTGGCTGGCAACAAACTTTTTGAGCCTTAACGAGAGTAAAACTGAATTCATAGTGTTCGGTCCTACTGATCAATGTATACACGATTTTAAAAGTACATCTCTATCACCGTACAGTACCTCATGTGTCAGGAATCTGGGTGTTTTGTTTGACAGTAACCTCAAATTTGATAAGCAGATAAGTACAGTGGTTAAGTCTTGTTTTTACCATATTCGTCTTCTTTCAAAAGTAAAGCCATTTTTATCTCTAAAGAAGCTTGAAATAGCTATGCACGCATTTGTAACATCTCGGCTTGACTACTGCAACTCTTTATATGTCGGTGTCTCTCAGTCTTGTGTCTCTCGATTGCAGTTAGTCCAAAATGCAGCAGCCAGGCTCCTCACAGGAAAGCGCAAATACGAGAATATTACGCCGGTTTTAATTTCACTTCATTGGCTGCCAGTTAAATATAGAATTGATTATAAAATTTTAATGTTTGTTTTTAAATCTTTACATAGTTTGGCCCCACAATACTTAACTGATTTGTTACAGCCTTATATTCCATCAAGATCACTCAGATCTACTAATTTTAATTTGTTGCAAGTGCCTAGGACAAGACTAAAAACCAGAGGTGACCGTGCCTTTTCTGTTGTTGGTCCTAAGTTATGGAACGATCTCCCGTTTCACATCAGAGCTGCCCCAACCTTGTCTGTTTTTAAGTCCACTCTTAAAACCTATCTATTTTCCTTGGCGTTCAACATCTCTTGAACTATTGTTCTGTGTTTTTGGCCTTAGGAACCTCGTCTGTGTTTACAGCCTGTGTGACATTATGTTTTATAATTTGTGTCTGTTTTACTGTGTATTTATTAATAGTGTTGTAAAGCACTTTGGTCAACCTCGGTTGTTTTTAAATTGTGCTCTATAAATAAAAATTGTATAATTGTATTGTATAGACTTTTTTTTGTCCCCATGAGGAAAACAGATTCTAAATCATTTACAAACAATGTTTCATGAGGACACTTCCTGTATCCCCATAAACCAAATGGCTTTTAAAGGGGACAAATCATGAAAATCCATGTAGGCTTTCCCAGCTATGTAGGGGGTAGTGTGGCACACCTTGTTTGGGGTGCATCACTGAGGACTTGATCTTCAATGATTCTTAGCAGAGATGGGCATTTGAATATCCTATCCAATATTGATGGGGAACAGTCAGTTCTAATGCCATGGCAAAAGTTCAAACAAAGCATGCTAACTGTTCTGTCTTTGCACAGATGAGCACAGAATACTATTTAGAGTCCCAGCCTCAGAGGAGACAGATGAACTGCAGCTCATTCGCATTTAAAGATACATGCATGAACATAGCGTGTTTCTGCTTCCACTCAAAATAGGCATTTTTTAAAATATATAATTAATGGCCTGTGGGGTATTTTGAGCTGAAACAGACACATTCTGGGGACACCTGAGACATATATTCAGCCTGGTCTCATTGTTTATGTGTAGGTATTTATACGTAATGTTTAGAGGCACAAAACGTACATTTTTATTGATGCAAAAACGTACAATTTAGACGTATTTCAACGTTTAAAATGTACAAATCGCTACGTATGTTTAGCTAAAAAATGTAAAATACTTACGTACCATTTATATCATTAAGATATTCGTATCAATACCTTTTTATCATTTTATCAACAAGTGATTTAGATTTTTAGCCCCTTTAATATACCCCCATACCTAAACCTACCCATTTTATAGCAAATATGCATTTATAGAAAATTTTATTAATAAGCAATTTAGATTTTTAGACCCCTTAACCCACCCCCAAACCTACACCTACCCATTTTATAGCGAATATAAAAGGATATAAAACATAACTGACCAAAATATGCAGGGAAATTACCACTTTATTAACAATATAGAATAAAATAATTTGTTGTAGTCGCTAATCCCACTCCTACCCCTAAACCTAACCATAACTCTCTCTGCAACGTAATAAAGAAAACATGACAGACAAATAAGTGCTACCGCAATCATTTATTTATTGCAAAAATGTCAAACGCAGTACCGCGTTGCGGCCGGAGTTCTCTCTGGTGGAATACGGAAGGTTTGTGTGAGATGCAGATCAGAATTTAAGATGTTAATCGCTGAAAATATTATCCAGATTATGTTCCCTCCGTGAAGGCGCGCGCGCATCATTCAAAACACACCTCACCAGAAACACGGCATGTCGTAATCTGTGACGAATGCAGGCGAGAGCCAATGAGCATTCGATTTTCCTGTCGTAAAACCTGTAGTTTCTTGATGCGGCACTAATTGAATTTGAAAAATGCACTTCAGCGCAGGTTTATTGCTGTTGCTGCAGGACTCGCTGCTCGGGATGGAGATGAAGATCGCTGGCTTGAATCTGGGTCCGTTCTTCGCAATCGCATGGATTCTTAAAATCTGGATTACAGCGCACAAATAAAATATTTTTATTTTGTAATTATGATGCGTGTTCGGTGTATTTTATGATTCTATTGTTAGTCACAGCATGTTGGAGAAAACGCATTTTGTGTCCCATCAGGTTAATATTACATGAATGGTTAAAGTGCTCCTATTATGCCATTTTAAAGGTTGCTAATATGGTTTTATGAGACTCCTAAAACAGGTTTACATGTATGCAAGGTCAAAAAACACTTTAGTTTTCTCCAAAAATAAATTTAATTTTACCTCATTGCTAAATGATTCGTAAACGACTCGTACGAAGCAGTTCGAAGAATCAGTCTCTCTAAACCCCTCTTTTTGTGAGCCCTCACTGCTATGATTGGTCTACTGTGTATAGCCTGTGTCGGAAACCTAAACGTCCATTAGCCTTTTTCACACTTACGTGTTTGTGGCTTCATGCCTTTGCCTTAATCTAAAAAAATGTGAAATACTGCCCTTGTATAATTGTATTGAGACAGACTTGGAGACGATTACAGTTAAGAATGATGTTAAATACTTGGGAATTCATCTATCTAAAAACTTGGCAACAAGAGAATCTAAAAATATTACAGAGAAAATTGAAGAAGTAAAAAGAAACCTAAATCTTTGGTTAACAAGAGACTTAACTATTTTAGGACGTAACCTATTGTCAAAATCAGAAGGGATTTCTAAATTAATTTACCCAAGCTATTCTCTCTATATTAGTTCACAAAACATAAGAAAAGCAAATACTATAATTTACCAATTCATATGGCGTAATAAAACACACTACATTAAAAAATCACAACTTGTAAAGGACTTTAATAAAGGGGGTCTAAAAACAATTGATTTTGAATCTATGGTTGGAGTTTTTAGAGTTAACTGGGTAAAAGCGTTTTTAGATAAACCTGATACTATATGGTATCATATTCCTAAAAATATTTTTGATAAAGTGGGAGGCTTAGAGTTTCTTTTAAAGTGTGATTTCGAGGTATCCAAATTGCCAGTAAAACTGTCTGAATATCATAAACAAGTTCTTCATTACTGGAAGATGGTATTTGCCCATAATTTTTCACCACATGGCTCCACCTTGTGGAACAACAGAGTGATAACAATAAGTAGAAAAACACTTTTTTTCAGGAATTAGTTTGAAAAGGGAATTATTTTCATCACAGATATATTAGATGAACAAGGTCATTTTCTTAGGTTTACGGATTTCAAAACAAAATTTAATATACAAAGTTTAAGAAGGGATTATAATAAGGTATGTAAAGCAATACCAACAGCCCTATTAAATTTGATACAAAACTATTTACATTATTCCAAAAGTCAAATAAATTTGCCTAAACTACAACTAAACCAAATTCCCATAAATAGCAAAAAAATGTAATAATAATTGTATTAGCAAAATATTTAAATGTAAACTATTTCATGATTTTGACCAAAATACAAAAATAAGGCATTATGATGACAAAATAACAAATAAATACATCAAATTTATGAAATGGCCTATACCTCCTAAAATCAAAGAAATGCAATTCAAAATTATAAATGGATATTATCCAGCAGCAGATATGCTTAAAAAGAGATTTGGTTTTGAAGTGGAGCCATGCGTGTTCTGTTCCCAGAAAGATGAAACTATTGAACATTTGTTTTTCTCTTGTTCAGTGATAAAAATATTCTGACAAGATGTCATGAGTTGGTTGGAAATAAAAATGGAGATAATTACACAATTAAATTTTTTTTTTTTTTTTTTTTCTTTTCTTTTTTTTAGTAAAATTTGTTCCATTCAAGTGTGTTTAACTATGTTCTGCACAGAAGTCTCCTAACGAGAGAGTTTGTAAATTGTGTTTTGTAAATAAGTGTGTTTTAATAAAAAAAAAAAAAAAAAAAGTGTTTCTGGCTCCCGGATTGGCGCTTGCAGGGTAAACGTTTTTCCGGTGACAGCAGCGGCCATACTGAACAAGAGTAAGTTCGGGAATCAAAGTCTATTTTTACAAAATAGATACTATGATACTATGATATATACCGGTGTTTTACTCTAAAAATAGCAAACATTTATTCAAAAACTTTGTGTCAGCGTCTGGTCATCACAAATACTATGTTTATTTAATTATGAATGTTAGCACTTATAATACAGTACAGTTTTAAGTTTTGCCGTACTGTCTATTTGGTGCTGGCTGTGCATTATGACTCTTCATGTCATTTTTTTTCACGATTAATATTGTTATTATTATTATTATGAAAGTAATATTGTATTTTCTACTTGCTCTCCTTTGCATTATTAACTTTAGGGTGTAAATGTACTTTGCATAATGTGCCCAGGGATATACATAATAAAATAATATAATACTAAATAAGACATGACTCCGATTAATGGCTTTATTCCTTTTGGATCTGGATTACGTTGTTGTATTGAGTTTATGCATCATCCGGACTCAGAATTGTTTAATTTATTCTTGGGGAAATGTGCATTTGGATATAAACGCTGTCATAATTTACCATGATGTAGTGATTCGAGGGAAATGACTGAGTAAATTGAGAAAATACGCTTAAATATACCGGAGATGGAGAACAGAAACTATAGCTGGCGTTATGTTGCGCATATATTATATTGACGAGTACCGGTCTGAGTGCCCATATAAATTACAAACAAGTAAAATGTTGTTTCTTTGTTGATTATATAACAACTTGGAAAGCAGACAAAAAAGAAAAGGTAAAAGCCATTATTTGAGACAAGAGCATATTAATATCATAGGCACAGACCTGTAGCGGAACTGACTTTACCCTGCGCTGAAGTCACTTCCGATTTTTGTGAAAAAGCCTAATTGCTATAACTGAATGACGGCTCCGGAGCTTTCACACCGAACACAGAAAGCTGACCACTGGGTTCAGTGCAGCCCTTCAGAGCGCAAAAGTTCTACTAATTTTAACTCTGAGCGTGGCGTGCGCCCCTTGCGTGCCAGCAGTGTGCTCCGCTGCTCGTGCGCTTTGGTCGATGCAGAAACAAGCCGTCCTCGCGTGGCACAAGCAATAGAAATGAATGGGTTTCATAGCGCCGCACTTCCCGCAGTCAGTGTGAAAGCTGCTTTGTGCATTACTCCAACTAATGAGACAGACAGTCAAGCTGCATCAATCACAAATTTTTAGACTACAGTGGGCCTAGAGCTGAACAACGGAACTACAGAACCGTGAGTTAGCCGGTTAGCAAGACATGTGCAGGGTTGTTACACAACATAACATACACAACTATGTATTTTGAACGATCGCTAGAAAATACAATCTTTGCGGATTCATCTTTTGGAAGTGAATATAAAACAAATTTACTCACAGCTTAGGATACAGCCTCTTCTCGACATCACGTAAACCACATGTAAATTTTACTGTTTGTGGGCAGGCAGGTGGTTCGAGACGTAGAACTTGGGCGGACATTATGCAAATCTATTACTTAGTGACGTGTGGCCGTAACAGAAAAAGATTTGAATTCCTGACGACTCGTTCAGGCGATGGTGAGCCGACTCTTTTTTTTTTTTTTTTGATAGACAATGACTTTATTTATCGTGCACTGTCGGCTTCACAACTTTGCAGATAGTTTATGTTCAAATACAGCTATATGACACACAGCATCAAAGGTCATATTTGAGAAGGCATAATAGGAGCACTTTAAACGATTGCAGAAATGTTATTTATTTTAAGGGTTTAAAGTCTTGTTTAACATTATGTAGGCCTATTCTTGGAAACGAGCGGGCAGCAGAAATTACACAGAACATAATAAAATGTTATAATGTCATATTAAATAAACGACTAACAAATTAATAATGCAACTGAAACCATAAGGGCACTGGTATTACAAATAAAAACAACAATAATGAAATTAATGCCACGATTTCAATATTCATAAGGATTCGTTTTTAGGTGTCGTCAATACGTCAGTATTGTACGTTTAAATGCTGAAAATATGTAAGTATTTGTAGGTTTAGATGCTGTAAAAACGTCAGTATTGTACGTTTTAGTGTATGGAAAAATGTAAGTAAATGTATGTTTTGTAGAACCACATTTTACGTAAAATGCATACGAATTATGTTGGTATATTACATATTGTAAAATGAGGCATAATAGGCCTACTTTAAAACATACTAAACTGCAATTTGTGAACATAGAGCAGGATAGAGTACAAGGGGGAGGAATTAGTCAATGACTATATAACATCAGATTAATCAGAGATGCATCAGAATAAGGTAGAGAGGTGGCATCAAACACAGTATTTTACATTACAGTATGCCATAAGATACTGCAAACAGAGGCACATTAGAGATTGATAAATTACTGTAACTTACCCTACATTTGTAAATGTCAACTACAGTATAGATTCAGTCACAGTAGACGTAGCCTGAGTGTCAGAAAAGAGTAAAAATGTGCAGAGCTGTGGGTCCCCAGGTCCAAGATTGAAAACCATGTATTATTCCATCTGTGAGTCACAATGAATCTTTTAAGACACAATTTTGTGATGTTTTTACACAGACCTTAACCTGACAAATGAAGTTAAAAGTGCTGCTTGGTAAATTCTGATTTTATTATAATACCATTCACCTTCATGGCTACCCATCTCAGGAAAGGCTGCAAGAACAAACTGTGCTAAATCAACAATGAACTGACTTTAACTGAAAAACTGACTGCTTACTATTGTCCTTCTGCATTATCGACACTATTTTCTTGTTTAACATTGTAAAGCTGCTTTGACACAATCTGTATTATAAAGCACAACATAAATAAAGGTGACTTGACTTGACTAATACAACTATGCCAAGTAAGTGCAAAACAATATAATTCAGTTTAAAATGGTAAAAGTACAGTATTATGTAAACAAATATGTGCAGTGTGCTGAAAATGTGTATCTTGTCACCCCTGTTACTCTGGTCAGTCCTGTGACTATGATGTCAATCCTGTTGCTGTCATTATTTTCATACATAACATTTGTAAAAAAATATTTTTGATACAGCCTTCCAGGTTTTTCCACTGTAACTTTAACTAAATGTTATTTTGGACAAAGCACTTTTTTTAATATCTCTCTAAAAATATATATTTCTTAGTTGTGACCCTGGACTACAAAACAGTCATAAGGGTCATTTTTTTTTTTTTAAATTGAGATTTACATAGGACAATATTTATACAACTATTTGAAAATCTGTAATCAGAGGGTGCAAAAAAATTAAAGTACTGAGAAAATTGCCTTTAATATGAAGTACAAATGAAGTTCTTAGCAATGCATATTACTAACCAAAAATTAAGTTTTGATATATTTATGGTAGGAAATTTACAAAATATCTTCATGGAACATGATCTTTACTTAATATCCTAATGATTTTTGGCATACAATAAAAAACTGATAATTTTTGGACCCATACAATGTATTTTTGGCTATTGCTACAAATATACCCCAGCGATATAAGACTGGTTTTGTGGTGCAGGGTCACAACTGACATGGTCACCTTCCAAAATTAGGATGTTCTTGTTCTTGTTCTTGATGTGAAAAGGGGGACTAAAATGCTGCTCATATATGTGAAAACTATTTCATAGTTCTAATTAAACTATAGTATATAGTAATGCTTGTGTCTATAACAGGGTTGTCAAAGATACCAAAACATGAGGTAGAAAAATAGTCATAAAACAGCACAAAGCCTGAGATGGCACGATACAATTTCTTGTCATTTTAAGGTGTCTTCATTCCACGGATATTTAAAAAATGTTGATTTAACATATTTTATTTTTTTATTTTTCCAAGTGGAAAAGGCACCAATTTTGTGCCTTTTTGCATGCCTGAGGCTGATACAATTGAGAAGACCTTGTTAGTTTTATCCCAGACTTCAGTGTTACTTTAAAGTATATGGTTAATATTCCCATATTACATCAAAGGACCACAGAAAACTGGGGTAAGCCCTGAATATCTGTTGACCATAGAACCACCCCTGTTTGTCCCACAAGTTTGTTTATTTGACACAGGAGAACTGAACTGGGTGCTTGAGAGCTGCGCTTGAGTTGTGTGTTCACAGAGGGCCACCTGTCAGTCTGTGAATGCCGAATTCAGTTCTCTCATGGTTTATTGCGTTTTAATAACTTATCTAGCACATTTGCTATTTCTCATTTACCCAAGTTTCTTTATTGTTCTAACATGTCACTGACTTCAAGCAGCCATGTCCTTTGTGGAAATATTTACATACAGACCACAATATAAAATATATAGCATAATTTCTATTGATTGAAGACCATGATTGATTTTGAATGTACAAACTAGTACAGCAAAAATAAGTTACACCTGGGCTGCTAAACAATACATTTTAATCACAGTTTAGTCAAGATCACTGTTTAACTAAGATTATTGTAAAGGTCTTGAACTTTATTTTGGTGGCAGGCTTTGCTCTAGGATTCACCCAGCCCAAAAAGTGCACTTCCATAATGTACTTAAAGTGCTGTATTTTCACACACTCATTTTGTACTTAATATACTAGAAATTATTCTTTAGTACTTCTACTAAAGTAGTTATCTAAATACTTTTAGTTCACTACTTAAAGTGGTAACTAAATAATTTTTTTAATACAGAGATAGTATGTTAAAACCACAAAAAGATGTTCTTAAGATTATCTTACTAAGTACTAAAGAATATTTTTAGTACATTAAGTACAAAATTAGTGTGTGAAAATACAGCACTTTAAAGGGGTCATCTAAGTTGACTTTTTCATGTTGTTTGAACATTAATGTGTGTTGGCAGTGTATGTACAAATCTACCCTATAATGATAAAAATCCATGCAGTGGTTTTTAATTAATCTGTAAAAATAATATCCCCTTTTTCAAATCGAGCCGTTCTCAGATGCCTGTCGGTGTGCCGTCACACCAACAGAGGCCGCTCCCACAATAGTTGATTGACATGAGCTCTTACTTTAGACCAGCTGTCACAGTCCAGTAACTTTCCATGTTTTGATGCTGGAGGAGGGATGTAAGTTAGACAAGAATATCTCCAATTGAGCGACTGAGGTGTTGCTGGATGTAATAATGAACATAGTGGTTGTCATTTACTCTCGACATCTGAGCCGCTGAAGATGCAGTTGATTACGTTTGTTTGTGAATGGAATGCGCCTCCCGATCTACATATATCCATCTATGTTTGCGCGAATCATTCATGATCCAGCTTCACTTACAGCAGAAGTGAGTATAAGCGTTTTTTAATGAATCTTTGTGATAGCCTTTCCTTATAACGTGGTAGCAAGTTTAGCGGCTAAATGCGGCTAATGTAAACAAGACTGTCTTTCCACAGAGAAAAGAGAGGGGCGGGATGAGCAGAGCTCATTTGCATTTAAAGGAACAACCCCTTAGAATGAGATGATTTTTGCAGAGCTCATTTTAACAAGGTAAAAAGGGTGTTGTTTTACAAAACTATTGAGAATTTTTAATCAAAGTATATTAGAGACTTTTTATTAAGACCCTAAAGAATCATATCAACTTGTGGAAAATGGGCATCTGATGACCCCTTTAAGTACATTATAGAAGTGCACTTGTTTTCCACCTGGGAAGATTCTGAGCTGTCCACAAGCAAACCTCAATGAGGTTTAAGACCCCCAAGCCTAGTGCAATTACTAGAATGTTTAATATGCAACAGATATAAAATTCCATTCAGAAGTGATACAGGTTTGTAAATGAGACTTAACAAGATTAAGCAAATAGATGAGTTCCATGGACAAGACGCTAAGTGGAGGAGTTGGGGATGGAGGAGGGTAAGTGCATGTCTGTGCGACAGACTAAGTCAAGTTTGAGAACAAATTAACTTGTATCTTATTTAAATGCTGGGATGCTGGCTGTCATGCTGTGGTCTGTCTGAACTATGTTTGAGCTCCATTTGTCACATACATTTAATAACTTTCTTGTTACTTACAGCACTTAAGCTTCAAAAAGAGCTAATAAGTTAATTAACAGGCACCAGGAAGACAAGATAACTAATCAGAAAACTAGGTCAGAGAGAAACACAAATCAATACGACAAAATCCATAATGAAAACAAGAATAAAAACAAAACATCATTTATCAGCCAGCTTTACAGTATTTTTGATGGCTTCTCAGATCTTATGGCATTATGCAAAGTGTCCACTGCATGCACAACATATTCTCAGCAGACACAGTTTTTATTTTATTTTATTTTATTTTATTTTATCTTTTTTTTTTTTTTTTTTTTTTTTTTTGCCATAGCAGAAATATATTAATATTTTATTTCTCTCCACCCAATGCTGATTCAGATTAAGCTCAATTGTAGTAGCAATATTACTAGTATACCAATCTATTTCATTTATTTATATGACAATGCATGTATATATTTTATATATTAAAAACATATGTTAAAGTTATTATTCATTTGATTTGTAACATAACTATAATATAAAATACAGTATTTACGCCAAAATGAATAAATGTTCATGTGTTGTCCTCATCATAGCAAAGATGTAAATCAGTTTGTCCGCCTGGTTTGTTATTCCATGCAGCTGCATCATCACGTCCCAAGAGTGTGTATATAACTATTGTTAAATGAAGCAAGACCTTGTTTTGATGCTTATATTTAGTGACAACCCCCTAAGGTGAAACAGGCTCTCCCTCTCTCTCTCTCTCGCTCTCTCTCACACGCACACACACACACACACATGCACAGATTATTTTACCCTTACATTTATTACATAACAAACACTGCAGGATGGCACAGAGGAAAGGAAAAAAGGGTATAAATACAGAGTGCTTTGTTTAGTTAAATGGACTCTATACTGATCTGTGTCTCAATGCACAATCAAACAGACAAACCACACTCTTAAGTGCTAAGCATTATGCAATTAGTGTTAATTAAAATAATTAAATAAAAATGATTGTCTGATAAAAAGCATCTAAATCTAGATAGACAACAGATGACTTCGAAATGATTTTTCTCTCTTTATCAAAAGTTATTGTCACAAATCCTGTGTGCTCGCCACCAAAGGGTCGCCTTCCTATTACATTGACTCTCACACTACACTTACTGCTATGTCACCCCGGACTACATTTCCCATGCTCCACTTCACTTATTGTGCACACAGCTGCAGCCAATCACACACACACTATAAGAATAAGTTTCAAACCATCATTCAATGCCGAGTGTTGTTGCGTTTATCTCTCTCCTAGGATAGTACATTACGGAGCCTATTCCCTGTCCTAATTTTGTCTAGTTCATAGTTCCTAGCTCTAGTCTTGTCTTGTCATGTTTTGTTTCCTGATTACCTGCCTGTCTTGGATTATCCCTAGTGATGGCAAAGTGAAGCGTTCTGAACCAGTGAAGCTTTTAACACAGCTGTATCGGAAAAAGTTTCATTACTCAAAACTTTTCAAAACAGTTCATGTTGTGGCCATCTAGTGGTCATAAAATGAATAACACCTTTCAAAGTGCTGTGTTCCATTACAGCCGCTCAATAGTATCACACCGATGTGAATTAGGAAGTAGACAAACACTGCATATGTGTGTGTGTGTGTGTGTGTGTATATATACATATGTGTGTGTGTGTGTGTGTGTGTGTGTGTATATATATATATATATACACTCATCTCATCTACGACGATACAGCCTTGAGATTTGGATTTGTTTGCTGAGTGCTCATAAACTTCTTGCACTTGGATCGTACAATGCCTACGGCTCTGTCACACTCATAGAAAGTAAATGAATATTTTAGGCACATATTGTAAGTCTAAAAAGTCTCCTCATACTTTTTAGAGCCACTGTAGATGATTTCAAAGCTAACAGGCATAGATTAAAAGATTAATAGGGTATTCATGGGGTAAGCCTCTTGTAATAATTTTATCACTGGGATGAGATGAGGTCTGAGTGCACTGATGTCTAATGGGAGTGAGGTGAGCATGGAGACATGAGCTTCTGCAGAAACACACAATCAACCACTAAATTGACATAAGTGGAGAATAACTGAAATACTGTCGATCAACAAAGAACCAGTTATTGCTTAAGTAATTACTGTCCTTCTCATGGAGACAGACATTGCTAGACAGAATAACAGAGACTTCAAGAGATACCACATTATTGTATAAAAAAAGCTTATTATGATGAGACGTGAGGAAGATAAGAGGGCATGAATGAAAGGAAAATGCAGGGAGCAAAAGAAGGAACAGAAAACAGCCTAATTGCTATAAGTGAAGGATCTGTGACATAAACTGAGTTTGACTGGACCCTGAGGGCAGCATGGACAAGAGCTCAAGTTTTTATGGACTCAGTTCAACACATCCACAGCTCATATAAATTGGCTTGTCTTTTCAAGTATATTGCTTCTGATATATCCTTAGCTCTGTCTTTATCAGTTTCCCATTTATTTCTTCATGCTGCACTCAGCTTCACTCAACACATTCTTCCCCATTCTCTAATTTCTCACTTGAAATTCTCTCTCATTTACAACTCATATCAAGTGACTTTCATTATATTAGCCCAAACATACCTTTAATTGGTTAAGAAAAGGTGGTGAATTGTTTTTTCTTCTTTCCTCCAGTTTTTGTTTATCCTTGTCAGGTTTGCTCTTTTTTGTTTTTATTTATTTGTATTATTTTATTTTGTTGCTTATCCAATATTTCAATGTTAGTTTTTATTGTAATATTTACTTTTTTACGACCCAACATTTTCTTGTAGTCTTGTATTTTTGTTTTTATTATATTATAATTTATTATTATTTTATTTTATATTACATTTACATTTATTACATTTAGCAGGCATTTTGTGATAAATGAGGACAATGGAAGCAATCAAAATCAGCGAAAGAGCAAAAATATATAAAAGTGCTAAGTCTCAGTTAGCCTAATGCAGTACACGTATAATAAATAGAAATAAAATAAATAGAATAGAAAAAAAAATAGAGAAGGCCAGTGAAGACTTTATTTTAAGAAAACAAGCAGTTAGAAAACAAATAGAGTGCAAGTCTTAAAGAATGTTGTGTGTGTGTGTGTGTGTGTGTGTGTGCATGTACCTGATATTTATCATGTTATGGGGACCAAATGTCCCCACAAGTATAGTAATACCAGTAAATTTTGACCTTGTGGGGACATTTGTGAGGTCCCCATGAGGAAACAGGCTTATAAATCATGCAGAATGAGTTTTTTTTTTTTTTTTTTTGAGAAGGTAAAAGTGTGCACAGTCTCCTGTAGGTTTCATAAATTTAGACCATTTTGAGCAGTCGTGTTCAAAGGAATTTTGAATTTCTCAAATATTGATAAAAAATATATATTCTTGCATCAAACTGTTTTTTTTTTTTTTTTTTTTTTGCTGTAATTTTTGTAAAATATTTAAATTTGAAAGAATTTCTCAGTTTTTAAATTAATAAAAAATAGTTAAACAGGTTACATTTCAGGAGTACCTTCTAATCAATAATCAAATTCTAATCAAATATTACCCTTCCCATTACAAGATGATATTTGACTCCTTAAAGTGATTTTACAGGAAACTTTGTTTTTACCTTTGTAATGGCATTTTTCTAACTTTATTAAAAGTATTTCATCTTTTGTCAAATTTAAGCTTTTTTTTTTTTTTTTTTTTTTTAATTAAAATGGCAGAATAAAAACAAGTAGAATAAAAATAAGTTACCAATCAAATGAAATCAGTATTAAAAAAAAAAAAAAAAAAAATGTACTTCAGAGGTGGCACAGAAGAACACAAAAGTGGCTTGTAGGTGTATTTTCAGATGGTTTAATGAGGCTCAGTGGTCGCATGAATGCAATGAAATTCATAACTTCATGCTGAGGTTAATGTTTTATATATAAAATTTGGAATATAGAAATATTAAATGATTTAAATAACAGAAAAAGATAAAACTGCCAGTAGGTGCCAGCAAGTCACTGATTTTGTCACTGAATCATTCATTGATTTGATTCGTTCGAATGGCTGATTCATTCAGGAATGAAGCAAGTGACTGTCTTTATGAATGGGTAATTGAATCAGATTTGTTTAAAAACGCCCATTCATGCATAAACAAAACAATGCTGTGTTTGAATGGAGATGCGCAGCAGCTCAGCTGTTACTTTGTTAGAAACAATTTTCATTGACAAAATAGAGCAAAATCAGGCAATAGTGCTCAGACAATGCAAGTCACTTAATATTAACTTCTTGTTTAGTGAACGGTTGTATTAAATCAATATCATTTGCAAACTCCCTTAATCAATAAAGCTGTCTCTCTTCTTCATTCATTGCAATCTTCCATTATAATCAATGCAGCTCATCCACAGACATTTTTACTGCATGATTAATATAAGCAGCACGACACAACAGTTTATATTTAATATTTATCCAGAAATTGATAAATATTAATTCTGCTGTTAAAACTAAATAAAGAAACAGTGTAGGAGAGTGGTTATTATGTGCAAACAATGGGAAACAATATATTTGCGCAGTGTGCGCATGTCAAAAAAAAAAAAAAATCAGTTCCAATTTGAAGCTT
The DNA here is from genome assembly GCA_036247105.1 of Cirrhinus mrigala. Lineage (NCBI taxonomy): Eukaryota > Metazoa > Chordata > Actinopteri > Cypriniformes > Cyprinidae > Cirrhinus > Cirrhinus mrigala. The sequence continues at coordinate 21,205,019 of CM070018.1, forward strand.
GTGAAAAACGCGCACATCAACTCGATCACTTTATTTAGCATGTAAACACTACATTCAGATTCATCAATCGGAATTAATTCAGTCAGATTGAACCAAAAATTGTGCATGTAATCATAGTTGTGTTCAAGGAATCAATATATGTCTGTGATACATTACTCACCGCTGCAAAAACACGTTGTAAGTACGTTAGAAACCTTTGAAGCTCCCCTCAGCAAAAACACAAATATGCTGATCATTTGCACTGCATCATTTGTGGGTCATTTGTACTGATGCTCTTAAATATTTTTTTCATAGTCGCACACAGTAGTTTTCAGTCATAAATGCACTGCTTCTCCATAGGTTATGGATAGGATATTCAAGTACTTTCAAGTACTTTCAAGAAGCGTGGAAACTCTGGAAGGAATTACTAATTATTTGGATCAGTATTCTAAAGTGAAGATCATGATAACTCCTTAGTAATGACTAAAGTCATTAAAAACTATTGAGGCTTTTGTAAGGTTATGGATTTATCATACTTCCGATGGCTTTGGTAACACCTTAGTCGTTACTAGTGGGTTACCATAATCTTCACTTTACAATACGGATCCAAATAATTAGTAATTTCTTTATAAGGATGTAGTAACACTTGAGTCATTACTATCCAAAACCTTACATACCTCAATAGCTTACAATGATTTCAGTCATTACTAGAGCGTTATCATGATCATCACTTTAGAATACGGATCCAAATAATTAGTCATTTCTTTATAAGGATGTAGTAACACTTGAGTCATTACTATCCAAAACCTTACATACCTCAGTAGCTTACAATGATTTCAGTCATTACTAGAGCATTATCATGATCTTCACTTTAGAATACGGATCCAAATAATTAGTAATTCCTTCTGAATTATTTGGTATATTGGAGTCATTACTAGTGGGTTACCATGATCTTTACTTTAGAATTAATTCTACATTTTGCATCATTCACATTAATTATGAACCTGTATATAGTATCTTTGGGAGATATGAAATAATAGTAGTTACTGATTAGCTAATAATGAACTACTGCTTTCAACTGAGCACTATTACTTACTGATTCGTTAATCAGAATTTCTTGTTAGTCAATAGTAGTTAGAATGTTAATAGTGCATTAGTCATTTGTTCCTGTGTAGTTATTCACTAATGACATATATGATGATATGTTGTACTTACTTGCACAAATAGTATGGCTGCATTTACACTGGCACAAAAAATCAGTTTGCTCACACGAAAATCCACACGAGATCCAATTTTTTTCACATCCAATCTGGGCCATCTCCAAATGTGGATTTTAATCGGATACATATGACATCTGGACATCCGACCTATGTCTAAGTACATATTCTATTCCCTTTAGAACTCCCAATGCGAGGACGACACATTTGCATATGAAGATAGAGTTTTAATGCTGGTGTGCTGTATTTGCTTGCAATTTATTAAGATGAAAACTTTATGTGCTGTAGGCAAGAAACAGCTCATTCAGGAGCTGGTTTTCAACTCCTGCCACATGAGTTTTATAAATCCATCAGCTTCGCTACTAAAAAATACATTATATTTCTCAGCAATAAGGTGATAACTTTCACTTATCACTTTTCTCTTTAAGCTTCACACTTGTTTGCGCTTGTTGGTGCAGTAGTTGGCAATGAAAATGTGTTATCAGCGTCACGGATGAATAATGCTAAAGTCTTGTTTGTTAGGATGGTTGAGTTAGTGAACTTGCTAGTAGGTATAGAGCAGTATTGAGATTGATGGCATTTTTATTTCAGTGCTCCCTCTTTCTACTCTTTCAGAAAAGGTAACGTTATCTAACGTACCGCAATTCATTAATAATGAGACTTTAGCCGGAATGCTTTTCAGGTCTGGAAAACTGATTTCTCTGCTAAAGATGATTCCTATTGAAAGTAAGTCCCCTCAGTGAAAACATGTAATGTCTTTTAGGTGTTTTACATATATGGTTCTGAAGGATAATGTTGATGAACTTGATTTGACTCTTAACTTCCCTCATGACGATGTTAATTATGTCATTTATGCCATGACAAATGTAATGAAATGTTTTAGTTGATGAGAAAATGGTCATCTTGTCCGTGCGTGTCCAAAGAAATGAAATGATTGGAACGAATTGATTGTTGTCACTAATAATGTGCAGAATGATATTGCAGCGGTTGCTGCCGAGATGCCGGGTCCAAGCACGGCACTTGCTGTTCCGGTAAACCTGGTGATATTTTCGGAAGAGACTGGAAAAGATAGGATTGCTGCAAGATTGAAGAGGTTAGAATCTCCCCAGGAGTAGGACAGGCAGCAGAAGATTTAGGTGAGGCAGATGGTAGCAATGGTGAAAAAGAAAATGGTAATTAAAGAAGAAGATCCTGAAGTTGAGGTCCCAGTGTTGAATGATGATGGATGTTTTTTAAAACTCCACAAAAAAGGAAGTTGGTGAAATGTCATAGTTAAAAGAAAGTTAAAAGAAAAGAAAGGTACTGGTTTAAGTCAGACGGACACGGATAGTGAAAGTGATATTTCAGAGTGCAGTTTCGGTGCTAGTCTGGCCCTTGGTGGGTATCCCAGTCGAATTTATGCTGTTGATGACATTTAAGTCTTTTTTGAAAACAACGAAGAATCTGAGGAGAGTGAAAATAGAGGAGTATTTCCCAGATGTAATGCAGTTCATTGAAAAAGTAAAGACTTTCAGAAGTGAAAATTGTTTCACTGATCAGGAGGTGTACCGTCTGAAGAAAATCCTTACGAAGTTAAATACCAAGTTGGTACATCTCTTTTCTTTTCTTTGTCTTTTTTTGCTTTTCTCTAAATTTTTTATGGGGGAAATAAGCATTGCTTCTTTAAATTTAAATGGAGTGAGAGACATTAGGAAGAGAGTTCAAGCTTTTGAATGGATGAAGTGCAAGAGTATTGATGTGTTGTTTCTACAAGAGACACATAGTGATATAAAAAAATACTGCAGATTGGACCAGAGAATTTAATGGTTTGGCGATTTTAAGTGGTGGTGTTGCCATGTTATTTTCATGAAATTATATTCTATATTCTTATAATGTTGAAGAAGTTATTAAAGGAAGATTGTTGAAGATCAATGCTTGTTTTGAAAACAGCTCTTTTGTATTTGTTTGCATTTATGCCCCAACTAATGCTTTAGATTCAAGTTTTGAGTGAATGTAACGATGATGATTTTTTAATATTAGGAGGAGATTTTAATTGCACTGAAAGTGGTATGGATAGGAATCATGCTGAACCACATATGCAATCAAGGAAGAGGCTATCTCAACTTATAAAATCAAATAGCATTATTGATGTTTGGAGGAATTTTCATGGCACACAGAGACAATATACTTCGGCTCATGCTCATGACAATCAGATTTCATTGGCAAGGCTTGATAGATTTTCAATTAAGCATGTTTAAAGAATGCATGATAATTACAATATGTGTTTCTGATCACAGTTTGGTCAAGTGTGTTATGACAAATAGTTATATTAAGGCAAAAAATGCATATTGGCATTTCAATAATAATTTGTTGTGTGATTCCTTTTTTTAGAGGAGTTTTTAAAGAGTTTTGGATGAATGTTAAGACTATGAAATCTACTTACTTGTCATTGCAACAGTGGTGGGATTTTGTTAAGGTGCAAATTAATCAATTAAGTCAGCAATATACTCAAAATGCTACAGAAGGAATTAAAGAGTCAATGAGTGTCTTGGAAGAAGAGTTATTGAAATTACAAGATGTTCCAATATTTACAAAAGATGGCATTTTCATGGAAAATGTTATAAAGAAAAATAATTAGCTGAGTTGCTGGGTTTGACAACACAGGGTGCTATAATTAGATCTAGGTATCAAAGTATTGAGTTAATGTATGCTCCTTCAAAAAATAAAAAATAAATAAAAAATAAAAAAATAAATCAATTTGGAGAAAAAGAATGGTCAGAAAAAACTTATTCATGCCTTGCAGTCTAATTTTATTGGCAAATCTTGTAGATATCAGGCACAGAGCTGTACAGTTCTACAAGGATTTATATAAAAGTGTAACGGGACTCCAGGGAAGCGTGTAAGATGCGAGCTTTATTAAACAGATCGTAGTCAAGACAGGCAGGGTCAATCTCCAAAGAAACAATGAAACGTAGGCAAGACAAAAGCGAAAACCAAATAAACAGGCAGAGTCCAAATACCGGTGAGCAGTTCAAAAGTGACAAATAAACAAGGCAATGGAACAAGGCAAAAACTATGGCAATGAAACAGAACAAAACAATGGCAAAAACAAGGCAAAACTATGACAAGAAACAAAACCGTGGAAATATCAAAACAAGGCAATGAAATCAGGAAAAACGCTTGGTAGAGTCCGCACAGGCAAAACAATACTTCGCGAGGGCCTGTTTGGTTTAGGCCTCCTTATATGGCCACCAAACAGGAAGTAACCATAGAAGCCGCAGAGGGAGCGGTAACAGGCAGTACATGAGCAAGGGCTCCCTCTGCTGGCGTGGCGTTACAAAAAGTGAAATTTTAAAAATAAATGATGATCTTTTTTTTATTTAAACTTACCACAGATAACTGAAGATGTTAATAATGAAATTTGTAAAATTTTAAGTTTAGAAGAAATTGAAGATGCATTGAAGAAGATGGAAAGTGATAAAACACCTGGAATAGATGGTATAACGGTTGAATTTTATAAAGCCTTCTGGTCAGAGGTAGGCTGCAGGGCAGTTATAACACTGCTACCAAACAAAGGAGATCTTAATGGTATTGTTAACTGGAGGCCTGTGAGTCTGTTGTGCAATGATTATAAATTGCTGCTTCCCGTTCCGGTCCTTCTACTTCCGGGTATGAGGCTGCTGCGATGTGCATCGATGGGGAGCAATAGGAAGCGAAGAAGGTTCCGCCGGGTGAAAACCCCGCAAACTTCTGGCTTCTCATGTCCCTCGGTCGAGCTTCCAGATGAGTTTGTTAGTCTGTCTCAGCGCGGCTGATTTTCTTATTCAGAGCTCCTAAATGGTTAGAATGGTCAGCGGCAGCATCTCTAGGAGGGTGTGAGCCATTTGCAGGGGGCTGATTCTCAGTTTGAGGCGGACGCTAAAATGGCAGCCATGCTTAAACGGGCAGCCAAGGAGGAGCTGAATAATAGACATCTGGGTAACGACCGTTACTCTCATTTCCAATGCCTGTTCCCTGGAAGTGCACAAGAAGTTTATGAAATCACAGAAGGCTCGGTTTTCGGCCAGAACGCGATATACCAACTCCTTCTCCTTCACCACCCTCGATCGGGGTCCAGCGAGGGGGCTGATGGAGGTTCCCCAAGCGGAGAGGGCGATTGCACGCCATGGCCATCCTGTGGGTGTTCAGGCCAAGGCGTTATGAGATCTGTACGAGGGTTCCAACCTAGAGCTACAGGAACTGCACGCAGCGACCGATTATGTTCTTTGAGCTATGAAAGTCGCGGCGCAGGCTTTGGGAAGGGCGATATCCACTTTGTTGGTCCAGGAGCACCACCTGTGGCTTAACTTAACTGGCAGAAATGCGGGAAGTTAAGAGGTCTGCTTCTCGAACCTCCATGCCAGGGCAATGTCAGCTCATCAGTAGGTTACCTAGAACCCTTGTTAGGTTTCTAAGTTTTCCTCAGATGAGCAACCCAGAGGAGGCAGGCTAACTGACCTACTCTTGACCCGGGGGTGAGAGATGGATCTGGCCCCATTCCGACCATCTGTCATCCGGCAGACAGTCACTACTTGTTCAGTAAGAGCATTCCTCCCCTCGGTTATCTTACAGCACTATGGCCATCCATGAGACGGCCAGATGCTGAGTCTGCAGACCAGGATGTGTTGGGCACTCACCTGGTGTCTCTACATGTTGGCAAAGGCACCCGTGTTGCTTGAGGCTTTCATCTCCAGGCACAGGTCCTTTTGCTCTATTCAGCCATGACATCCCCACTCCAGGTACAGTCCGGGTGTAGTTCCTCTGAGACTCTAGCAGCTAGCAGAGTCCCGAGATAATTGGGGCCCAATCGCTCCCGTTGGTTTCTCAGGACTCCAAGAGGTCTCCAGAAACATTCCACCCGCAGTGGTAAGCACCTTTATGCAGGACAGAGCCCCCTCCACCAGGCGGTGGTACGTCCTGGAAATGGCGCAGATGTTCTTCCTAAGAGTCTGTGCTATCCCTCCTCCAAGGAGGCTTAGATAGGCACCTTTCTGCTTCTACACCCAAGATCCATGTTGCAGCTACCATGACTTGGTGGAAGGCAGATCGGTGGAGCACGATTTGTTATCAGATTCCTTAGAGGTGCCCGGAGGTTGAACCCTCCCAGGCTGCACCACATCCCCTCTTGATCTGTCTGTGGTCCTTCAGGCCTACAGTAAGATCCGTTGAGCTCCTTCAGTCAGTTGGTTTCTGTGCTCTCTTCATGGAGATGGCTTCCCTGACTGCACTCACCTCTGTTAAAGAGCGGGAAATCTTCAAGCCCTCTCTGTCAACGTTTCATGCCTGGAATTCGGGCCGGTAAACTCTCACGTTGTTCTGAGAACCTGGCCTGAATACGTGCCCGAGGTACCCACCACTCTATAGAGCAGGTGGTGACCTTGCAAGCTATCCCTTCCTGAGAAGGGGACCCCAACCTGTCTGTTTTGCCCAGTCCGTACCCTACATGTGATACTGAACGTACCTGGAGGTCAGATGTTCTAAACAGCTCTTGTCTGTTTTGATGGACAGCAGGAGGGGAACGCTGTCCCCAAAATAGGATCTCCCACTGGTTGTGGACACGATCCAAACGGCCTACCAGGCCAGAGGCCTACCCTGCACTGGGAGTCACAGGCCTCTCTAACAGACATCTGTAGAGCTGCAAGTTGGGCTACACCTAACACATTCGCCAGATTCTCTAATTTGCGAATGGAGCCAATATCTTCCGGAGTCCTAATCGCAAGCTCCCGGTCTCAGGAGACTGGTATGGTGTAGAGCTTGCTATAGTGCTTCCCCCTTAGGGTGATTATGCTTCTTCAATTCAGTAAGTTTCCCCAGGTGAACCCTGAACTACTCCTTCCATCATTCTAGCACATTTCACATAGCCAAGTTCGATGGAGGAACTTGCTATTATAACCCAATACAAGGTAGGTTGCCACATGTGAACTCTTGTATTGGGTTGGTGCTCCACATGTAGTGGCTCCCATGTGTGTATTTTCCACCTATATTCCCTTAAGGTGCAGTGTTTACCCTGAGACAGGCTCTGTCTCTAGGTTCTGAGTTTCGGTAGTCTCTCCTTATGTGGAGCCCACCTTAGAATCCTCCCTATGTAGCACTCCCTCTGTCCTTAGGTGGTTTTTCACGTTACCTTGCCGTCGGTTAGGATGTGATCTCCGTGGTGGCTTCCCTCCCTCGGGAGAAACAGCCACCGTCCCAGCATTCTTGCCTAGATTCTTAGCCATTTTCTACTGTTTTTTACTACAAGGAAAGGCTCCGGCTGAAGGACCTCTGCCTTATGACGGCTCTCCAGTAGAGAGCAGGTCGAGTTCTTGGGCGTTGGAAGATCACAAAGTGGTGAGGTGCATTTACTCCACACGTTGGCTTGACGCAGTCCAGCAGTTGTGGCATGTTGTAATAGGGACCCCTCTGTCTCGGTTACGTATGGTAATCCTCGTTCCCTGATGGAGGGAATGGAGACGTTGTGTCCCTCATGCCACAATTCCGGATTGCCTCTGAGTGGGTTGAGACGCTCTCGACTCCTCAGAACAAATGCTGCACACCCAATTTCATTGGCCTTTTCTCAAAGTTTTTACAGGTGTTTGGGCTCTCAAGAGCGACCCCTAGTGCCGTACACTCGACAAAACATCTCCGTTCCCTCCATCAGGGAACGAGGGTTACCATACGTAACCGAGACACTTCTTGATGGTCTGAAGTGGACTAGAGATGCTTTTAAATTTTTAGGGGTGTTTTTAGGAAATGATAATTTTGTAAAAAAGAATTTTGAAGGCATTGTTGAGAAAGTTGAAGGATGACTGGAAAAGTGGAAGTTTGTTCTCCCCAAAATGTCCTACAAATGGGTTGTATCTTGATCATCAATAACTTAGTAGCCTCTGCACTGTGGCACCGTTTGGTCTGCATAGACCCTCCAACTGATGTATTAGCAAAAATCCAGTCAGTCTTAACTGACTTCTTCTGGGACAAGTTGCATTGGGTGCCAAAAAGTGTGTTGTACCTATCAAAAGAAGGAGGAGGACTTGGTCTGACACATTTGCAAAGCAGAACAGCTGCTTTTCGCCTTCCGTATATACAAAGACTTTTATTGTTTCCAATGGAGTCAATTTGGGTGAGTGCTGCCTGTGCAATTCTTCGGAAAATTGATGTTTTAGGACTGGACAAAGCCTTGTTTTGGCTGGATCCTCAAAGACTAAATGTAATTCTCCAGTTTTTTAATCGCAATTTGTTTAAAGTCTGGTCTCTGTTCAGGAGTAAAAGAGGAAACAATAGTTTTTCTCTTTTTTGGTTATTATACTGGAAAGAACTTTGCGGAGTGCCGAGGTGATAACAGTCGGCCAATTGTAACAGATAGCAGGGCCTGATTTCGAAAATGTGTCTGCAACTGCGGAACATTTAAGACTCAGATCTTGTAGAATTGTGCAAAAAACTCTTGGAATTTTGAGCTTGGGTCTCACTGGAGAAGAAAAAGAACTGCTGGACCTGTACTCAAAGGGGTCTATTAATTTGAATTGTAAAGACCCTTTTCTGAATTTAAGCATGTCCAATTATGGGAGAATGTAATGGCATGCTGTTAGACTGTGAAGATTTAATAATTGTGGGTTCCTGTTAAATGTTTATATAAAAATTGTGTAAAAGCTTTTAATAAAACATTTTTGAATAAGTCTGACACACATTGGAGAGATGTACTGCAGCTTGATGTACATGAAAAAAACAGAATGGAGAGCTTTATATAAGTCATCTTTGGTTAAGAAAACTAGAGATTTGCAATGGAGAGTATTGCATGGTGCCATTGCTGTAAATGTTTTAATTTCTTTAATTCTGACAGTTCTGAGTGTTGTCCATTTTGTTCACAAAGAGAAACTCTGTTTCATGCATTTATGTATTGTGAAAGGTTGAAACCCCTTTTTGATATGCTGGGGATGCTTTTTAATTCTTTCAATGTCATGCTTTCAATGAAAATGTTCATCTGTGGTTTTAAGTATGTTAGAAGTAGTCGTCAGAAGTCTCAGTTGTTGAATTTCTTGCTAGTCAAGCAAAGATGGCAATTTATGTCACTAGAAAAGAGAATTGACAAGAATATTAACAAAAATCTAGTATCTGTTTTCTTTAAACTTGTGAAATCCAGGATTTTAATTGATTTCTGTTATCATAAATTAAAGCATGATCTTTTAAGTTTTGAAACAATTTGATTAAATGGGGTTCTTTGTGATGTTTTGGAAGAACAGCTGTGTTTTTCTTTTTTGTTAAGGTAATTTAGGCCTGTGTATTGTAATAAAATTAAATCTCTCTCTCTCTCTCTTTCTCTCTCTCTCTCTCATTTGAATTTATTTAAAAAAGTATCATCTTTGGCACTACTTTATTTCACTTAAGAATTCTACCTCTAACAAGCTGCAGACAAAATAACAATTGAAAATTACTGTTATTTTCCAGTCTTTATCCATTCAGTCAGATTTTCTGCTGCAAAACATCCATGATAGCTGTTGTCCATGTTGGGAAGTAACAATGGCCACTCGACATGAATTATATAAATAATTTTAATAACACGGCCATTCAAAACCCAAGGGTCTACCATGTGCATAGTAAAGCGATCACTGACAATCATTTTGGGTGGGAATTAATGTTTCAGAATTAAACAGATAATGGATACCAGTCATGTCTAAAGTGAATGTAAACAGGCGGGCCAAAAAAAAAAAAAATTGGATATGGTCAAAAGATCGGATCTGTGCATTTGTTTTGTTTTTTTTGTTTGTTTGTTTTTTTTCAATTGCTAACAAGCATTGTTCAATACTGAAGTCAGATTTTCAAAACTGTTCACACATTCAGTGAAACAGATGTCAACGCTAAACAAACTGTGAATAATTTTTCATTGCTTTCAGACAAAATGCATTCAATGACCATATTTCTCAAAATCCATGAACGCTTTTGTCATTTATATTCAACAACCTGCAAAACAAAAACCTGCTATACATTTTCTCCACATTTTTCAAATGCTAACATACTGCTTTCAGAACTGATAAAAGCACATTCAAATAAGAATGGCAAACCATTAATTTCTGCAGGAATTACATTGAAATATAAAATGTTAGTTAGTTATTTACTATGAAGTTGAATAATAATTGTTCCAAACACAACTAACTGCGATTTCAGCTGAAAGCCAGGCCAGATGTCCTATTTTTGGCCAGTCCATCACAGGGATGACAAACATGCACACATTAAAATTCACACTCACAGTCTGCAGTTCACCACTCCTGTATGTCTTTGGATTGTGTGAGAAACACAGAGAGCTTCACACAGAAAGGACTCCTAGAGCAGCTGGGACTCCAAAACTGCACATACATTTACATTTAGATATTTAGCAGATGCTTTTATCCCAAGTGACTTATAAAAAAGGTCAGTGGGCCTCATTCATGAAACAGTAGCAGAACGAATTTTTGTGTAAATCGTTTGTAAAGCCGTTCTGAATTTTCGAATTCATGAAAATGTTTGTATATTCAAAATGTTAGTTGGTACGAACAAAAAGTACACCTGCTCCCTACCACGTGTAAATGGTGCGTAAAACGTTCTGTGTTCTTTTTGGCAAACTGATGACACAGAATTTTGATGCACTGCCATAATAATTACAAGTTCATTTGCCCTTGGCCTCTTGTAGATGTTTGTTTTTTTGTTTTTTTTTGTAGCTGTGTTGATAACTGTAAAACACAGCGCTCGTCACTGTCACTATTTACCCAGCAGTAAATAGAGGACGGGCGGGACAAATACCGACCAATCATCCTACTTGTGCAACGACTGCCTACAACAATGAAGTAAATATTACTGGTTACTGCTTTTTTTTATATTAAGTAAAATTCTTTAAAATGAGATACTATAGTAATATGTTGCTGCCGTGCATAGCCTATTCCAAATCTTAGCAACTAAAGCGTCTCAGCTGGAACAACGCTGTCATCAAGGCGTTTTCAAGTGCCACTAGCCGGTCATTTTAAGAAGAGCGCCTGACATTTTTTCATCTAGCTAAAAACTCACACACAATTTGCATAGCTGTAATTCATAGGCAGGGATTATGTTAATTGTGAATGAGTGTGCACGAGCGCCCTATTATGAATGATTGGAATTCATTAACGTATACATGTTTAACTATCAAATCGGACGTTTACGAAGCGTTTGTGAATCCAGAGGAGAGTTTTAGGGAAGGTCTGTTTTACGCGCAAATAACTCAGAATTTACTCTATTTATATTTTTACTTTATATTTATGCAAGTTTCATGAATGAGGCCCAATGGAAGCAATCAAAATAAGCAAAAGAACAATAACATGCAAGTGCTATTACAAGTCTCAGTTAGCCTAACACAGTACATGTAGCAAGTTTTTTAAAAATTATATAATAAATAAAAAGAAAACAGATTGAATAAAAAAAAAAAGAAAAAGCAAGCTAGTGTTAGAGGCCTTCTATTTTTGCTTTTTGTTAATTTTATAATAAACAAAGAGAAAAAAAAATAATAGATGGAATACAAAAAGAACAGAGAAGCTAGTTGTCATGAATCTTGTCCAGTCTGCCCGCCACCAGAGGTCGCTGTACATTTCACGAACAGTTCACATCACACAGACTGTTGCACTACACCCTGGGCTACGTCTCCCATCACCCATCGTGCTGATTGCGCCAACACCTGTGCGGATCGCGCCAATCAGGCGCGCTATATAAGCCTTGGACTTCCCCCTGTTGCTCACTGAGTATTGTGGTTTTGCTTTGTTGTTTCACGTATCTTCTGAGTTCCCTAGTTCCTAGTGTTTAGCTTTCTCGCCTGGTCTTTGTCTCGCCCTTCAAATAAAGCTTTGCAAATGGATCCACTCAGCTCTCGTCTCCCTCCCCACATTACACTAGTGTTAATTTTATTATTATTTTTTTTTTTTAAAGAAAACAAGTAGTAAGTAAATGAGTATAAGTCTAAAAGGGCAAGTTTTTTTATTTTTTATTTTTTATAAAGAATAGAATTAGAATAGAGAGTGCTAGAGTTAGAGGGTCAAATAAAGATGGAAGAGATGTGTTTTAGCCGATTCTTGAAGATGGCTAAGGACTCAGTAAGATATACAGTACCTCACTATACTAGACATGCTGATTATGTTTTTTTGTTTGTTTGTTTGTTTGTTTTTGGTTTTATTTTTTTTATTTATAATTATTGCTTCAGTAATTTTTTTGTATTGTATTAAATTTTTCCTCAATTTCAACGAACGAACGACTTGAAAAACCCGAAGACTCGAAACTAATGATGGTGAACTAACGCCAGTACAGAACCTAATAGGATGTTGCGCATGCGTGACTGAACAAATCACTCCCCGAGACGACTCGTTCTTTCCGAGTCACATTAAAGATTCATTCAAAATGAACGAATCGTTCAAGAACGACCCATCACTAATTCGAAGCATCGTGAACGTGCATCCCAGAGCCTGTGCTACACAAGCTTTTGTGCTTAAAAAGTATCCAAATTTTTATTTTTCGAAACAAAATGACAGATCGTTATGCTAGATAAGACCCTTTTTCTTCGGCTGAGATCGTTTAGAGCCCTTTGAAGCTGCATTTAAATTGCATTTTGGAAGTTCAAAATCGGGGCACCAATGAAGTCCATTATATGGAGAAGAATCCTGAAATGCTTTCCTCAAAAACCATAATTTCTTTACAACTGGAGACAGAAAGACATTAACATCTTGGATGACAAGGGGGTGAGTAAATTATTTGTAAATTGTTGTTCTCCTTTAACCAAACAGTTCAGCTTTACTGCAAAATGAAGCACTGTATTTTTTCAACGGTACAAAAATGTTTTATTTTCGTAAGGTTTATAGGGTTTACCCAGGGGTTAAGGTGGGCTGAAACCCATCAGAGAGGAGTTGACTGTCAGCTACTGACTGTCACATGTCCTCTATTTTGTTTTATTATTAAGTTCTTGTTTGTTATTTTCCAGTTACCTGTGTACAACCAGTGCTGAGGCACTTGGAATGCCAGCTGCTTTGGCTCAAACCAGCGGTGGGTTTGCCAAACTGGAAACCAGCCTTAAACACTAATGGAATGTCTGGGTGTCTTCATATGCAACGTTCACAATGACTGGGAACACTGAAGTGGCATCTGTGACTGCTGAAGACTGTGGTTTGATTTCCATAATGGCTAGAGGCTCTGGTGTGACTCTGGACTGTCTCTTCCCAAGATGGCCGACAGTCCGTTGGAGATGTTGTTAACCTCTCTGTGCTCTCTGTTCCATTTCTGCCACCCTGGATGTTTTGGGAAGAGACTCCGGACTGTCGGCCATCTTGGGAAAAGATTCTGGGCTGGCAGCCATCTTGGGAAAAGACTCTGGAACGGTGGCCATGATTGGACGAGTCTCTGGAATGGCGAAATTTCATAATTCATGCTACCAATTTCAATATTAAAAAAATAATAATAATAAATAAAAATAGCCTAATAAAAACAAGCTTACTGAAGACAAGTAAACAGTCACGACTTACAATAGAACGAAAAAAAAAATGTGATTCAGTCAAGGACAGTGATTTATTTCTAATGTTTGACACAAATGGTAACAGCATCTAGGCTGCTTTATAGGAATAGTTCACACAAATTCTGTTGTTGTTCTAAACCTGCATGAGTTTCCTTCTGCTGTTGAATGCAAAAAAAAAAAAAAAAAAAAAAAAAAAAAAATATATATATATATATAGTTGGAACAATACTGGTAAACAAACAGCTGCTGGACCCCCTTACATAGTATGAAAAAAAAAAACACTATTGGAGTCATTGGGGACCAGAAATGTTGAGGAGAACATTTGAGTGTTCTCGAAGTACATGAATATATGATGACAGTATTTTTATTTTTGGGTGAACTATCCCTTTAAAATCTCATTTTATAATGACAAGATCTCATATAGCCTACAACTACATGTTTTATCTTCAACTACGTTCATTTTTAAGACACAAATGACTGTGTTGATGAGTAGACAGGCATTTTGACACGTAACTATGTGTATTTAAACGTTTAAAATAACTCAAGTTTAGTCAGGCGCTGTACAAGCAGGTGTGCGCTGCACATATCAGGCTGCAATCGTTTTAGCATGCACATTTGCCAAAATCAATTCTACCTTAAATGTCCTTGAACAGTTAAATTTGTTAGCGTTGCTTAAACAACAGTGCTTAAAATGAAAAGCTTAGCCTACATCAGTGGTGGTGAACTCCGGTCCTGAAGAGCTGCAGCCCTGCAGAGTTCAGCTCCAACCCTAATTAAAACTCACCTGCCTGTAGCTTTCTAGTAACCCTTCAGACCTTGATTAGCTTGTTCAGGTGCGTTTGGTTAGGGTTGAAGCAAAACTCTGCAGGGCTGTGGCTCTCCAGGACCAATGTTCGCCACCCCTGGCCTACATCATGACGCGCAAAACGATTTACATATTTCTATCGGTTTCTCTCTCAACCCATAAGCGAATATACATTGTTCAAACACAAAAAAGCAATAGGCTAATACATCCAGCAAGTTTATAATCAAACTAACCTAAAATCTGTGGGAACTATGAAGCTGTGTTCTTATCTGCTACATGTGCCGGGTCCACTTGCTATTCCACAACTTTCCCACCATCATCAGCTTAAGTAAAATAAGATGGGGATTTGACTAACTCATGTTTTCCCCTCTCCTCATTTTTTTTTATAGATAGCCCCGTTTGTTTTTAGAAAAGTTTTTTAGAACAAAGTGAAGAGCGATTACCTGAGATACATGCACATCTGGTTCAAAAGTAAAATGCATTTGATTTGTAAACCAAATTCAAATGCGAAGTTTTAATCTCTGATGGTAATGCATAGAATTTATGGAAAAACTCCTAATAGCCCTAATATGTAGGGGGCGTGGTGGGGCTTTGGCGATCTGCGCTACCGATGGCCAGTCAATCTACTCCACAGCCAATCATAGGCCCTCTCCTTGCTCAGGCTTTAGCCCCGCTTAGCCCAATGGTTAATGCACCTCTGACTGTGCTGCTCCTCCACCTGCTGGATCTATATTGTGGTGTAGCCTTCTGTTACGAATACTGCTCTGAGACTTGGCTGAAGATCCAATCACAATCTTTATTAGGGGTAATCCAAAGAGTAGTCAAAGACAGGCAAGGGTCCAGACATGCAAATATCAATAAAATCCAATTCGTAGAAGATCCAAACAACTAGGCAGATAAACAAAACACAAGGGTCCAGGACAGAAATACAGGTCCTCAGACATGCAGAACTAAAACACTAGTAAAACAACACAAAGAATTCGTAGGAAGACACCTCTTGAATAATGCAGAGCAAATAGGGGTTACGATACACAGATGTGAAGAATGAAGCCATAATGAGTCCAGGCCAAAGATCATTGGGAGCGTAGTCCTTAATAGATGGCAAAGGACAAGAGGGGAGTGCCCTCTGAAGGAGCTTGTGGGCACTCCAGCTAGTGATAGTGACAAGTGCACTCATGTGCTGCATTAAATAGCCTGCATCTAAATGCCACTTCAGATATAGCAGCTGTGCCACCTCTGTACTGCAAACATAAATTTTGTTGATATTGATTTCATCTGATTGGTAAAAGCCCTATAGTGTCTTACTATTTAAATGTATTGATTGTTTTGTTTATACAAAAAAACATGTATACATTTAATTAGGTTAAAATAAAATTGGCCTTATAAAGGTAAAATTGCCCATACAAGGTAAAAATCAATTTTAAACTTCTTGAAAAACTTAACTGCTGTTACTCCTGCAAACAAACCACTGCACAGAATATGAAGAATATCAAAAGCTTAGGGAGTCCTAAACCTGTCAAAATGCTAGTACAATAACATGCTTAGCAAAATATCGCCTACTTATTATCAATAAAATTCCAATTAAAAAAAAAAAAAAAAAAAAGATATATAATTTTTTGTCATTATCACACACCTCTAGTACATTATGTTATTATATATTATAACAATAAAACTACTCTCTTTGTCAAAGTTATAGCATTTCTTGGATGTGTTATGGTGTCACTCCTTCATTTCTCTGCATGTTCTACTTTTTTTTTTTTTTTCTTTTAAGTAAGACATCAAGTCCCACCCACTCATTTATGTGTCATTTATGTGATTTAGTGGATTTTGGGGCTGTCAGAAGAGGTGGTTTGCCCAGGGTGCCATACAAACTGGGACGGCCATTGCTTACAGACTTTGATTTCAAATAATTTACATGTTTATGGCTAAAATTAAGAATAAATTTAGGTTATTCATATTCATTTACAAAATAAATAAAACACATAAATTATTATTATTATTTTTTTAAATTAAAAATAAATTAATAAAAAAAAAAAAAATAGTTTGCTTTACTGAATGTTCCTGCCAGGAATAAACAATTAATTAGGCTATGACGAAACATAGTTTAATTATTGGAAAAAAAAAAAGTAGCTCAAGACAGGTCTTGACTGTATTTGTAACGGGATGAACAAGACGAGAGGCGAGCGGATCCACTTGCAAGCTTTTATTAGGACGAGACAAAGACATAGTCGAACAGGCAGGGTCGAGATGGGAGCAGACAGGTATATCACAGGCAGTCGAAGAGAATAATCCAATAAACCAGAGCGAAAGTCCAAAAGGCAGGCGGCTAGACAGAGGAAACGAGAAAACCAGGCGGGAAAGACAAAACACTGGGGACTGGGGACTGGGGACTAGGAACTCGGAACAGGAAACTAGGAAACGCTAACAATACAATCTAATCTAACAATCCGTGAAGAGCACTGTGAAGGACCGGGGGTTTTATAGAATGCCTGATTGGTCACGGGGGCTGACGCAATCAGCGCGGTGGAGGATGGGAGATGCAGTCCGGAGTGTGGTGCAACAGTCAGAGTGTGTAGGTGAGGTGAGAGTGACATCTGGTGGTGAGCGGACAACGGGACACCGACCAGATTCGTGACATAGCCCCCCCCCAAGGAGCGGCTTCCAGACGCTCGAAGGGAACAACAGTCCAGGGGAGCGGTGGGGTGGGAGCGAGACAGGGCGAGGGCTGGAGGGCCAGGTCCATGTGGGGGGCCCAGTGATTGAGGCTGGACCGACAGAGCAGGTACCCTCCAGGGCGGGGCCGGAGACGGAGCGGGAGGCGCAGGAGCCCTCCAGGGCGGAGCCGGAGGCGGAGCAGGGGCCCTCCAGGGCAGAGCCGGAGGCGGAGCAGGAGGCGCAGGAGCCCTCCAGGGCGGAGCCGGAGGCGGAGCAGGGGCCCTCCAGGGCAGAGCCGGAGGCGGAGCAGGAGGCGCAGGAGTCCTCCAGGGCGGAGCAGGAGGCGCAGGAGCCCTCCAGGGCGGAGCAGGAGGCGCCGAGGCCCTCCAGGGCGGAACAGGAACTCACGTCATGGACTAGGACCTGGTGAGAGCAGGGTCAGAGGAGGCAGAGAGAACAGGGAGAGAAGCAGAGAGACCACAGGATAACGCCGCCTCCATAGGAGGTTCTACAGTCAATGCTGACACCTCTGGAGGCATTGGCGCAGCTTCTCTGATGGAGAAGGCCTCTGGAGCAGACCTGAGACCAAACGGGACCTCTGGAGCAGACTTGAGACCAGACAGGACCTCTGGAGCAGACTGGAGACCAGACAGGACCTCTGGAGCAGGCTGGAGACCAGACAGGACCTCTGGAGCAGACTGGAGACCAGACGGGGTCTCTGGAGCTGACTGGAGACCAGACGGGGCCTCTGGAGCTGACTGGAGACCAGGCGGGACCTCTGGAGCAGGAAAACGCGTTATGGCCTGGGACCTAAGAACAGCAGAGACAGAGGAGGCAGACAGAATAAGGGGAGAAGCAGAGAGGTTGTAGAGGGATGCCGCCTCCATGGGAGGATCTACAGCCAAGGCTGACACCTCAGGAGGCATGGGCTTGGCTTCTCCAAGTGATGGGAGCTCTGGGGCAGACTTGTGATCAGACGGGAGCTCTGGAGCAGGCTTGTGATCAGATGGGAGCTCTGGAGCAGGCTTGTGATCAGGCGTGACCTCAGAAGCTGGCTTGTGAACGGACGTGACCTCAGGGGCTGACTCGTGAACAGACGTAACCTTTGGAGTGCAGTGTGCGGCCCACACAGTTAGAATGGTGACTGCCATCACACTGGCAGACATGATGTGACAAGGCTCTGGGAGGTCAGACGAGACATGGCGAGGCTCTGGACAGATAGACGAGGCGTGACGAGACACTGGGCGGTCTGACAAGACGTGACTTGACTCTGGGCTGTCAGGCGGGACGTGACTTGACTCTGGGCCGACAGGCGGGACGTGGCTAGACTCTGGGCCGTCAGGCGGGACGTGGCTAGACTCTGGGCTGTCAGCAATAACTTGACTTGGCTCGTGAAGATCAGTTGTGGCTTGACCTGGTTCGTGGAGATGGGCTGTGACTTGACTTGATTCGTGAAGATCAGTAGTGACCTGATTTGACTCATGGAGATCAACGGTGACTTGACTTGGCTCATGGAGATCAGCAGTGACTTGATCTGACACGTGAAGCCCAGCGGTGACTTGAACTGGCTTGTGAAGATCAATGACTTTACTTGACTCAGGAACCACGGCTGTGACGCTGCTTGACTCAGGAATGACCGCCTCAGGAAGGGCGGCCATGATGGGTGCAGACTCAGGAGCAGAAGACATGACGTGAACAGACTGTGACCTGACGGAGATGTCTTGAGCAGGCTGTGGTTTGGCTGACGTGGCGTTAGCGGGCACTGGCTTGACATTGCTGGACTTGGAAGCTTGACTGGACTTGGAGGCTTCAGCTGTAGCCTGACTTGACTCCGGAGCAGTGGCTGAAGCTTGACTTGGCTTTGGAACAACAGCAGCAGCTTGGCTTGGCTCATGAGGATCCGCTGTAACGGGACTTGACTCCTGAACAACATGGCTTGGCTCAGGAACAACATGGCTTGACTCAGGAACAACAGCTGTAACGTGGCTTGACTCGTGAAGAACAACTGTGACTTGGCTTGACTCGTGAAGAACAACTGTGACTTGGCTTGACTCGTGGGGAACAGCTGTGACTTGGCCTGACTCTGTGTCTTGACTTGACTCTGGGGTAGCCGCCGCGGCATGAAGGAGCGCCACTTTAGCTGCCCATACCGTCATTAGGGGTGAGTCCAGCACGTGGGCCATCATGACCACAGGTGGCGTCCGGGTGCTGACCACAGGTTCTGGAAAGGCGGCCATCTTGTGGAGTGACTTGGAGATGGCGGCCATCTTGTGGAGTGGCTTGAAGACGGCGGCCATCTTGTGCTGTGGCTCTGGCGTGGCAGCCATCCTGTACAGAGGCTCTGGTGTGGCAGCCATCCTGTGCTGTGGCTCTGGCGTGGCAGCCATCCTGTGCAGTGGCTCTGGCGTGGCAGCCATCCTGTGCAGTGGCTCTGGTGTGGCAGCCATCTTGACAGTGCTTGGCTCAGGAAAGATGGCTGTAACTTGACTTGAGACAGGGGCGATAGCTCTGACTTGACTTGACACAGGAAACACAGCTTTAACCTGACTTGTCACAGGAACGACGACCGTAGCTTGACTTGACCTGGAAACTTGACTTGACTCGGGAAATGCAGCTGTAAATTGACTTGACTCAGGAAACACAGCTGCAACTTGACTTGACTCGGAAACTTGACTTGACACAGGAAACACAGCTGCAACTTGACTTGACTTGGAAACTTGACTTGACACAGGAAACACAGCTGCAACTTGACTTGACTCGGAAACTTGACTTGACTCAGGAAACACAGTTGCAACTTGACTTGACTCAGGAAATGTAACTGTACCTTTGAATGGCTCCTGTATGGCAGCTGTGACGTGACGGAGCTCTGTTCTCGCCGCCATCTTGTGAACGGGCTCTGCCGTCGCCGCCATCTTGTGAACGCGCGCCGGCGCCGCCACCATCTGGTGAACGGGCACCGCAGTCGCCGCCATTTTGTGCACGGACTCTGTTGTCGCCGCCAGAGTATGAATGCGCTCCGGCGCGGCCGCCATTTTGTGAACGGGCACCGCTGTCGCCGCCATTGCTCGAGCGCGCTCTGCCACAGCCGCCATTTCCCGCGCGATCCAGGCGGTCAGCGGTTCCGTGGCGTCGCGCTCCCCGTCCGCGACACCCACGGTAAACGGAGAGCCCACACACAATAGTGCAAAGTCCATAAAGGCGGCCAAAGATGAACGCGGACCCTCGCGTCTCATCTTCGCCTTTAAAGGCTCATTAATGCCGTCACAAAAAATCTCCATAATCGTACAGTCCGTGAGGGTGGAATGATTGGCAATGGCCAGAAACTCACGGATGTATTGTTCGAGTGTACGGGGTCCTTGTTTGATCCTGAATAAAATCCTGTCTGTGTCCATATCGGTTGAATGTCCGGGGGTGAAGCTGCTGGATCCTGTTGTGACGGATTGTTCTGTAACGGGATGAACAAGACGAGAGGCGAGCGGATCCACTTGCAAGCTTTTATTAGGACGAGACAAAGACATAGTCGAACAGGCAGGGTCGAGACGGGAGCAGACAGGTATATCACAGGCAGTCGAAGAGAATAATCCAATAAACCAGAGCGAAAGTCCAAAAGGCAGGCGGCTAGACAGAGGAAACGAGAAAACCAGGCGGGAAAGACAAAACACTGGGGACTGGGGACTGGGGACTAGGAACTCGGAACAGGAAACTAGGAAACGCTAACAATACAATCTAATCTAACAATCCGTGAAGAGCACTGTGAAGGACCGGGGGTTTTATAGAATGCCTGATTGGTCACGGGGGCTGACGCAATCAGCGCGGTGGAGGATGGGAGATGCAGTCCGGAGTGTGGTGCAACAGTCAGAGTGTGTAGGTGAGGTGAGAGTGACATCTGGTGGTGAGCGGACAACGGGACACCGACCAGATTCGTGACAGTATTATGTTCAATTTGCCTAATGATTTTAGTTATTTCAAATATCCTTACAGCCTAACATCAAAACTATTTGCACATTTTTTTCCCCACTAAATTACATTTTATTATCAACAGAAAATATTTTCTTTCTCTCACTCTCTCTCCATACAAACACACACACACATACAGTACAGACACATACTCACGCACACAAACAGAAACATCCTACGAGCAAACAAACATTGTCAGCGCTGACAACACCTCTTTAGCGATAATATATTTTTTGCAGCTGAACAGCATTACGTTTTTCACTTGTGAGGTAGTAAGGTCACTGTTTTTGAAGCAGTTAAACTTAGTTCCCTTTCGAGGAACTCGAACTGCATCCTCTAGAGGCCGCTATGGGGAACGTCTCCTATGTGACCCATGTCTGAAGCTATATACAAAAACTACATGGTACTGGCTGGCGATAGCCTATGACGTCACTGCCGGCGCGACTTGTCGCTCCTGGCGCGTCATACCAGCGCGACCGCATTGTATAAAAGGGTGCCGGTTGAACACAACATCCTCTTCTTCGTCTTCAATTCTGACCTTTTGTCTGTGTGCATTTCTTTCACCAGAACGGCTCATCTGTCACGATGTGTGGTAAAGAGCAAGTGCTTTCAGCTCTCGAGGGAGTTTATTGCGCTCTTTATCTCTTGTGAGAGGCAAGCACGCTCTGATACCCGCAGCTTTCCTTACGGCTACACGAGCTGTGTATGTATGGTGAGGAGTAAGCGAATATCAGCTCTCTAGGGAGTTAAACGCGATCGTCGCATTCAGTGCCTGTTTCTTGCAAGAGTCAGGCATGCTCTCATACCCGCTTTCACGAGCTCGCGGGTCTGTGTGTGTGTGTGGTTAAGAGTAGCGCATCCTGCTCTCAAGGAATTGGATGTGCTCACCGCAATGCATTTGCAAAACACGGAGGTGAGTCTTCAAATGTATACCCGAGTTGTAACATCCGAATTTGCATGAGTGCGTTTGCCTGTCGCTGCATTCACAGCGCATTCGCGGCAGTGGCGGCTCCGTTCTCGCCTGATTCCCGGGGGAATCTAGCGCGTGGGCAGAATGTGTTTAGCTCCTGCGAGAGCTGAATATTTGCTGCGCGTTGGATTGCAGTGTTAATTATCTGCCAAAACTCGGGTGTATGGACAAAAAAGAAAAAGGACACCTCCTTAACACAGCGATCTCAGGGTGGTTATAGTTCAGCAATGTTAATGGCGGGACAGACTTACTTAAGGGCAGCTATCTGACGTTAGCTGTGTTTCAACTTGCCTCTTTTCGGGTTTATATTTTAATGGAAATGGTCCCCTTTCCTGAAACCAGCTATCTGCGGATAGCCATTTGCTAGCTCCCCTTCCTAGGGTTTTAAGTTGGCGGTCTCCTTGAGCCCTTACTTAGCAATGCTGTTGCCCCTCTTTGGATTTTAGTTGGACAGCTTTCTTTCTGTAGTCCGGGTGGTTTCATTCAGTTCTACCTGATAGCCCTTCCTACACACATTGGTATCTGAGGATATCTATGTGCTAGCTCAATGACTGCTCTCCTTTCTAGGATCTTTTAAGTAGCGGTTTCCTTGAGCCCTCACCTAGATCCTTTTCTTCTTATCATTGTATTAATATCTATTGTTAAGCCTCTTGGCTTGTGTTGCAGTATGTACGGTTGGGCTTTTGTTTTCCTATGTTTCAGGGTAGGACGCTCCCCTGTAGATGGGACCCCTGGATGCTGTTGATATCTCCATCCTGGATCAGGCTTGGAGGATTTGCCTCTTTTCTGCAGACGAACCACTAGGTACTACGAGGTAGTTCTTGTACGTTGGGTCCCTGCTACATTACTGCAACCCCTGGGCTTGTCGATCTCCATTCAGGTACCTTCAGTTTTACATGCTTTCTGCTCACCTTTATTTCCTCTAGGACTTGTTCTGTCCTTCCTCTAGGCAAGCTCTCAGAAGTTTTCTTCACGAGATGCCCCTGACATCTCTGGTGGAATGCATCGCACTCTTCTCATGCCTCGACCTGAGGGGCTTCCGGTTGCTGAGCTATTCACCCATTCCTCATGCTTTAAGGTGTTTCTGCGGAAACTCCTTTTTAGTGCTGGCTCTGAGGAGCAGCAGTCTGTCAAAAGGCATGATTAGGCCCATTCTGTTCATGCACACCTGAGGGTTGGCTAGAACAGGGCCCACGCTTTCCTTTGCCACTCTTTGGCAGGGCATGATGATGCCTCTTTCTAGCCATTGCTGGTTGCCCTGGGTAGGCTCCCCTCCATGGAGGGCTAGCCTTGGTGCTTACCTCAGCTACGGGCTGAAGGTTCTAGAGCACTTTATCTAATAAGAGTTGATTTCAACTCATTTTTCTAAGAACGACTCATCTCGCCATCGATGCTGGATCTCGTTCTATACTTCCTTCTGGATGCTCACACCAGGATACGGTAGTGCTCACCTCATAGGGACGAGGTGTTCTAGAGCACACTATCCTTCGGTAGAGTGGGTAGATTCTCCCCCTCTTGGGGGGTCAGTTATCTTCCCTAAGGCCGCTGATGCTCCATGATGACCTCATCGGATAATCGGCCGCTTGCTGCCGCCCGATGTGCTTTTCCTCCCATCACATTATGTGTGTATGGAAGATGTACCACCCTATTTGGGTATTTGAGGCCTTTGCCTCCTGGAGCTTCATAGAATCAGCAACCTAGGTCATTAGACCTCTTCTCTACCTTTATGATGTTTTTTCTGACATAGGATGAGCAGGGCTGTGCTTCCCCCTGCTATTGCAGGGTCATTTAAGCAAGCCATTTTTCTGCAGAGGGGGTAGGTCCTTCTCTCTATAGTGGGTTAGGTACCTACCCTACAGCTGCTGTGCATCCTATAGCTGTCACATTGGATAAGTCGGCCGCTTGCTGCCGCCCAGTGTGTCTCTGCTTCTGTCACATTAATGTGTACGGAAGCTGTACTACCCCATTTGGGTATCCAAGGCTTTCTGGAGCTTTATAATATCGCAGTAAAGGTCACTAGACCTCGTTTCTGCCCTTGTATCCCTCCTGTTAGGAGATGAGCATGGCAGTGCTTCCCTCTCTAATAGGGCCATTTAAGCACACCATTCCTAGTAGAACGTACAGGTCCTCCCCTCTGTTGGCGAGGTATCTACCCTGTGGCTGCTAAATTCTCGCCTTGGTTACTAAAGACTGAGCTTTCGTTATAATCTCATCGGATAAATCGGCCGCTTGCTGCCACCCGATGTGTTTTGCCTTTCACCACTTGTGTGTGTGGAAGCTGCTCTGACCCATTAGGGCCTTCTGGAAGCTCCGTAGACAGCAGTTTTTCCCTGCCCCAGCGATGTCTCTCCTGACATTGCATGAGTTTGACAAATGCTCCCCTCACTGAGGATCTTCTGTGAGCATGTCACTCTCAATTGGAGCTCATAAGTTCCTCTCTATGCCGAGAGAAGGACCTCCGCTCCCTGTGGCTCTGGCTTTTCCAGGTGGTAGCCCCTGGTGGGATGATGTAAGTCAGCTTTCTTTGCTCCTCTCAAAGATAAGGGTCTTCTGTGAGCATGCTGTACCCTGTTGAGCAACCAGATTTCTCTTCTTCTGAGAATTTTATCTCCTCTCCTCCGGGGCATCCCATTCAGGCCGCTCATACTGAGCTTTGTAGTGCTCCCCTTTTCTGCAGAAGGGTGCTTTGATTCTGCTCCCTGAGGGCTCAGAACCTCCCTTTTTGGGATTTGTGTTCTCTGCTTCCCAAAGCCTCTTCTTGAACGGTATTTCAGTGTCCAGACTTGCCGGACACATTCTAAAATCCACGTTGTGGTAAGAATGCACACTAGCTTCTTGTGTTCTTTCCGAAATCCTGTATGGTGGGGATCACGCGTTTTAGCTTCATACCCTTTCTTGAGATGTTCGGCCCCGGAACCTTGGGCCACACTCGACTTATGTATCACTTCGATACTTCTGAATGGGGTGCTGATGACCTACCCTGCCAGCTCTTCGAGGGAGGTCACACAAGCAATAGGTAAACCCCCTGTTGACAACCCAAGATCTAGACTACTGTCCTAGACTATAGGTTATATCCCTTAAAGGAATCACTTTCTGATTCCAAGTCTGAGCTCTGCCTTACGGCCAGGCATCGTTAGCCTGGTCCTTACAGGTAAGTTCTTGGCTATGCAGCTCAGGCCTTTGGCCGAAGGGATTAAGTCACTAACAGCCGCCTGGACGTCTTTTGGGGCAGCTCCCCTTACTTGGGTGGAGCTGGTACTTAGTGCTCACCTTTTGTGTCTGGCTTGCACTCCCCTCAGCATGGCAGCATGGGTATAACCGTTCCCCATAGCGACCTCTAGAGGACGTAGTTTGAGTTCCTCGAAAGGGAACGTCTCAGGTTATGTATGTAACCCTGGTTCCCTGAGAAGGGAACGAGACACTGCGTCATCTAGTCTCATCGCCATGCTTCAGACACAAGCTTCAGATGAAGAAGCGGATGTTGTGTTCAACCGGCGCCCTTTTATACAATGCGGTCGCGCTGGTATTACGCGCCAGCAGCGACGAGTCGCGCCGGCAGTGACTTCATAGGCTGTCACCGGCCAGTACCGTGTAGTTTTTGTATATAGCTTTAGACACAGGTCACGTAGGAGACATTCCCCATAGCGACCTCTAGAGGACGCAGTGTCTCGTTCCCTTCTCAGGGAACCAGGGTCAAATTAAAAGAATTTAAACTTTTACAAGCAGCGCCGCTCATCAATGTCATTTTCAAAGCACTGGACCAATCAGAAGAACACGGGGCAAGCGTGGCGAGCTTCTGTTTAGAGTAGCAAATTGGCATGGCAACTGTTTTATCTGACGGCAACATGGTGGAGGAGGCTCTCGTAGTGGCCGTGTTCGGATACCCTGAATTATATAACCTTTCTTCAAGTGATTATCACAACTTGTTCCTTATAAAAATATCCCAGAAATATCTCTGGCACTGAATATTGTCATTATTGCATCACGTCTCAAAAGTGCGTCTCGAGACCCTTGCGTTCTACGCTGCACTTTTTTAAAAACCATTCCTGCGTTTTAAGACACAAAGGGTCATTCTGTGTCAACTCAACCAGAGGTCTTTATTTTTTTCTAAAGAAAGATAGACATGTATAGTGGTGAAAGCCAAAATATTTAATGTGTTCTTGGATGAATATTTACTATTTACTAGTAATCCATTATTTTGGAGAGGGGGATTAGTAATGATCTGACTTTAACTAAAACTTAAAGGTGCCATAGAATGCATTGATACAATATTTTAAAATATCTGATATCGACATATAAGGTATGTGGCTTAAGGGCAAAAATTCTCCAGAAATGTTTTTACCTGTCCATTTACAACCTTAGTATTTGTTCCTAGAATGAAATGGTCTGTTATTACCTTATTTGGAAGGGTCATGAATAATGATGATGAGCTCTGCTCAGATTGGCTGTTTCACAGTGCGGCTCATTTCAGTAGCTCACACAGCAGGAAGGAAACACAGGGAGGAAAATATATATTTAATCAGGGAGCCGCTATTAATATGCAGGGCATTGAAACTGCTTTTGAATGTACGATCACTTTTTACTTTCACTTTCGAGATTTGCGATCGCACATGCACTGTGTATATTACAGCGGCAGTACTTACCACACATTTTACAAGATCAGATGCTTGTCAGTGGTGCTCAGGATCTGTAAATCATTCGCCATCATCCTCAGTCATCTCTCCTTGTTTATGTGGTAAGTGAAATCTTATGTACTGTAATGTAACAGGCTACCGCTAACATGCAGCTAACCATGTCCCTTTAGTGGCTCGCGCTATTTTATTAGAACACGTTATTTGTTTTCCGTCCCTTTCTTAATACAGACACCAGCCCATCCCTGCACATCACATCCCCTGCACAGCCTGAAATGTAACATTTATTTCCATGATCTGTCATTTTCACTATTGTCCTTGCTTGTTTCTGGTATATGCAAATGTTGGAGGTGTAACTATAAACGATCCCAAATATAACGTCACAGGCCGTGTTATGTTGGGATTCGCCTCTTTTTCAGTGGTCTTTTGCACGCACAAGCTTTGCATAAGAAGGAGGAAACAATGGTGTTTGAGGCTCATGGTATGTCATTTCCATGTACAGAACTGTTATTATTTAACTATGCCAAGGTAAATACAGTTTTCCATTATATGGCACATTTAAGTGTTTACTTTTGTCCTTTTGCATTATCAACACACTATTTTCCTATTTAATACTGTAAAGCTGCTTTAAAACAAAATGTATTGTAAAGAGTGCTATATTAATAAAGGCGACTTGACTTAAATGTCTGAAGAAAATATTGTTACTAGACTGTTAATGTTACTGTTAAAGTGCCCCTATTATGGATTTTTGAAAATTACCTTTCATGCAGTGTCTAACATAGCTCTAAGCGAATGAAAATCCTGCAAATTTTTAAATATGAAAGTGCACCGTGTAGACTATACAGTTATTGTCTCTCAAAAGAAAGAGTCAATTCTGAATCATTTAAACTAGGCATTTTTAAAACAAATTGCAAGCTGTTTCATGTTGACGTCAACTTGAAACATTAGCATACTGCCTGCCCCCTTGTTGCATGCAGACCCAGGGAAAACTTGAATCCCCCCCCTCCCTCAAACACTATGCTCTGCACTGAGGGTAAATCAGTTAGGGTATGTCTGAAAACTCCCAACTCATTTTATCCACTGCATCACTGAGGTGCAGGATTTGTGGTTAAAAAGTGTACAAATATATATACAGGGGTTGGACAATGAAACTGAAACACCTGGTTTTAGATCACAATTAGTATGATATTGGGCCTCCTTTTGCAGCTAATACAACATCATTTCATCGTGGGAGTGACAAATACAAGTCCTGCAAAGCAGCCAGAGGGATTTTGAGCCATTTTCCTCTTGCAGAACAGTGGCCAGGTCACTATGTGATGCTGATGTGGGAAAACGTTTCCTGACTCGCTCCTCCAAAACACCCCAAAGTGGCTCAATAATATTCAGATCTGGTGACTATGCAGGCCATGGGAGATGTTCAACTTAATTTTCATGTTCATTAAACCAGTCTGTCACCAGTCTTGCTGTGTGTATTGGTGCATTATTATCCTGATACAGAGCACTACCTTCAAGGTACAATGTTTGAACCATTGGGTGCACATAATGAAACTTTACACTCTGCTCTAACTGGTGTAATGTACAATAAGTGAAGATTGGGCACCAGACAGCGCAAATATAGCCATGAAACCTCCAATACTATATTGGCGAGTGTTTCAGTTTCATTGTCCAACCCCTGTATATATATATATATATATATATATATATATATATATATATATATATATATATATATATATATATATATATATATATATATATATATTATTATTTTTAGTAATTTTTTTTTGTAAGAAAATGACAGATAAGATAAGATCGCTAGATAAGATCCTTATTCCTCGGCTGGGGTCGTTTAGAGCCCTTTGAAGCTGCATTGAAACTGCATTTATAACCTTCAATCTGTTGAGCACCACTGAACTCCACTATATGGAGAAAATTCCTGGAATGTTTTCCTTAACCTTAAATTCTTTGCGACTGAAGAAAGACAAGACAAGATATCTTGGATGACATGGGGGTGAGTAATTTAGCAGGAACTTTTTATTCTGAAAGTCGAGTAGTCCTATGAAAACTGTTGCTCTCATGTAACTTACTCTGTACTGTAGCATGCAAAATGCGTATTTAGTTTGTGTTGTGTTTGCTCCGCGCAGCTTGTAAGTCTCTGGTTAACCGGCTAACAGCAATATCCGTTCACACGCAGTTGTCTAGAAATGTGTCGATGAACAGTGAATGTTTGTCGTTGTTATTACTTGGAGTTCTGATACAGAATAGAGCAATACAATGGTCTACAAACCGCAGTGCTTTATCAATACATTTCTGCTTTGGGCAAACGCATATAGCATGGCTGTTTGGGTGTTTACCACCGAGCCAAGGGCTAAGTAA